>JAHZMV010005438.1:0-13067 GCA_027743765.1 Coecobrya sp. COE2
TTTACAATCCGAAGAAAAATAAACTGGACAAGGGTTAAAAGAAATTCTTGTCCCATTTTGAACGTAGTTTTGTGATACTTCTGTTTTGGAATCCGGTCCAATTTAATTTAATGATTTTAAGCCTTTGAGTATGGGATTGATGATGATGATGATATGCTTTCAAAAAAGAAAAATGCAATTAAAACTGTTTTTGTTACGATGAGGTATCTTGTGTACGTCATTGTTATTATATCATTTTGTTTTTGACTTTTGAATATATCTTTTTAGTGAAAATGGGAAAAATGCGTTCCTTCCACTTATTACTCATACTCATGGATAATGGAATGTAAGATATCAAACCGCATGTAGGTACATGTATTCAGTATGTAAAAGTTTACACACCAACGTTGGGAATATTATTGTATTTGCATGGATGATATTTCAATTTGCTAAGGCGAATGGCAAGATCAAGATTGTATATTCCAGTCAAAGGTTAAAATATTATTTGAACAATGCATAAAGTAAACAGTAATTAAAACGGTTATGTATTGTTATTCTATCATTCCGCTGCCGTTGAGTATTGGAAGTTAACAGAATGGGAGGGTTAACAGATAACAGAGATGGAGTAATTAATTACAGATAGGGATGCATGATGCAACCTTTGAATAACTGTTTCTTATCTGCCTGGTGAAATCGTAAACATTCTGTAAGGAATCATTAATGATTAATTTTAAAGGGTATTGGAATGGAATGTGGATTGGCGGGAATGCAATAAAGCGAACGTAACAGCAAAACATAGACGGTCTAGGCTAGACCATCATCTCAAGAAGATTAATATTGCAATAGTTCATCAATAAACTTTATTTAACTTGATAGGTATGGTAGGTAAGGTATGGAAATTAAACTTGCAGTGATTCGTGATGGGTGTCGTATATAACAGTCGTAAATAGTAACACAATATGCCGCTGCCATGGAATTTTACTAAAAGGTATCATCCAGATAATAATAAGTCTGTAGACAATTTTTTCGCCCATCATAAGAGTCATCTCTAGTCATCATGGCATGAATAGTAGACTTTATGAATTTAATTAAATGAATTAAAAATATTGTAATATAAGAACCGAAATTAAATCGATATAGAAATTTTTAATACATTGTAAATACTCTTCAGTGCCAAGCAAGTGGTGCCATATAATAGCATGCAGTTTTTGATGTGTAGGTACTTATGTAACATAATATAACCACATAGAAAACAAGATGAATGAATCAATGAAGTTTCATTATAGAAATTCAGTTTTAGATTTATTAAAAGTTAAACTGAAACGGAAACCACAAACCCGCAAGAAAAAATAGCAAGTTATGTAGTTATTTAAATTATGTTGGTAGTCTGCTTTATATAACTGTTATGACATTATTTCAAGCTCATTTCTACTTTCTTTTAAAAAATTGTAATATTGAAGCACAAAATAAATCTACGATGAAGTTTAACGAAGTTTTTGTGACTTTAGTTGTTTTTCAAATTTCCTTTGTCACATCTTTCTATTTGTTGGAACCTTCTACAGTCCATGCAGAAGATTTAAATCCAGGAAACAAATATGGGGAAGCAGTCGGAGGCGCAGCAACGGTAATTATAACCCTGTGCTTTAAGCCATTCATGTATTCCTTATTGCCTATGTATATACAATTTTTAAATTATTGATTATAAATGATTGATAAGTACAAATTTATATTGATGTCAGGACGTGTCCGGTGTACCTCAACCTTGTAATGATGGATCCTATTTAGATTTCAGCAGCGGACTGTGCAGACATCCCATGTCACCAGATGTGGGTGACTACTGAACATCATAATTAAAATATGAAGGTTCCACCGATTCTCACGTTTTGTAGTATTAATTTTCAATTATGTAGTGATTTGAAGGTCCATATATGTATACAGATATGATATAATCTATATTAAGTTTGTCTTTTCCTATGCATTATAAAATGGCGATGAAAATGATAAAGCAGAAATTATTAAATATTTGCGTAGCACAGTGATCCTGATCATCAATAGCATTAAGTATCAAGCTTTTATTAAATAGTTTTATTTTTGGAAATCATGTCAGTATGAGAACAAGAGATTTACTTTTAGAATTACCCATTAAATTATTTCGACAATATTATGAAGTTTGCATTTAAAATTAAGTGCAAAATAATCGTCAGAAATCATGTTGCATAAAATAGTGAATACTTCTAGTGCTACCCATGTAGGTATTTACCTTTAACATTTCATGCATAAATCATTTATTAATTACAAGAGTTAAAAGGTGCTCGTACATAGGTAATATAGCAATATGAACAATAACAAGTCCTCGAGCTTAAATCGTCAACTTAGAAAATCAACAAAAACTCTTTTTGTCAGAGTAATTGTTTGTCACAATAAATTGTCACGTGCAATAAACACAATTTCGGTTAGAACTTATAAAGTACGATGAAACTGTCTCAAAAGCTTTTTTCAAGTAAACCACAAATAGTCGTTCCAGACAAGAATACAACCAGGAGAAATTCTACAGGACATGCAGTTATTGTTCGCTCAAGGTTTTCCAACAGGAGACATTCAGAAAGATTGATTCATACATTGCTTGATCGTGTGTATAATTACTAATTACTGTGTTCGTATGTAGTAATGTACGTACATAATATCAAGACCATGAATAATTTGTCACTTTTAAATAAATAATAAATATACTATTCTATATACCATCAGAAATAATATGTCTTTCATTGAATATCTTATAAAAATAGATATACCACTTATAGTATTGATACTCGAAAAATTTAAGCTTCTTGTTTAGTACAAAAAGAGCTGTCACGCACCGATCCGCACTACTTTTGTCATAATGAAGTTATGAGAAACATGCGTTACATTTTCCTTATGGAATAAATCAATCAGATTTGATATTTTTTCCGTCTAACATTTCATAGTCGGATGCTTTTCAATGTGCTATAGTTGCTTTCATTAGCTTTCAAATTTACGAACATTATTGTAGAAGAAAATTAGAAATCGCAATGGTATATTCGACTAAAAATTACATTTTGTACTGAAATGTAATTAAATGTTTTATCATACAATAATGACATTGAACACGAAAAATCGTGCAGACGAGTTGTTGACGGAACACGTAACATTTGTCTATTGGCATGCTACTGGTATTTTATATACATTCAACATATTGGAACCTTTTATGTGCAGATTCATGAATTCCACTATTTCTCGTTTTTGCACCTCATTACATTTACCTTTTTACCTACCTTATTTAGCAAGTAGATAATTTTCTTGCTGTTCTAGTAATCGCATCGCACTCACAGGGCAAACCGAATACCTCCGAGTAGAGCAACCTGAGCTACATTTTTGTATATCGGGTTTCTGTCAAATCGTCGGTCGGTATATCCGTAGTTTTATCCATTAGTATTATGAATTTGAGGTTGTGCTAGCGTAGCTTTATGAAAGCTTATTATAGTTTTTGGAGCTGAAGAGCCACGGTCAGTGCAGCGGTGTATGATGACGAATGACTAAAAAATGGGGGATAACGCGAGATAAATATAAAAACTAATATCTTTTGTTCGTCTGTCTCGTCTGATTACTTGTTCAATTTGTAGAAAGTAACAAGAAACCTGTGCTATATTGGTAAAAAATGTCAAATGCAGGTTACCCCCTTCTTTTTATCTTTAGATGATTTTATACGACTCATGCAACCCGACCTGGTTTATTAGGAATTAATCTTTCTGAGTAATTGGAGTATATACGTGATTCAATTTAATTCAGGAAACATTTTTCTTGTAACTAACCTTTCTGTACAGTGTCCAGTTCTATTTGTACACAGAGTACTGTGGCGTGCAACAATGGGATCTGTGCCTGAAAGATATTACGATATTGGGGTGAGCAAAACATATTTTTTATTATCTAATATCATGTCATATTTACATCCTTTTCTATATCTTGTGTATTGCTACTCATTTTATCTTCGTCCCCTACTTAAAATAATTCAACAGAGTCATGCGAGCTTTCCTGTATTCCTATTATAAGAAACATACATAGTGCACGTGGGATACGACGACCTAGAGTCAATGAAATTATAATGAATGGGTGCACTGCTGCCGGATAAAGGAAGATGACAATGACAAGCTGTCATATATATTTGTAGCCCATCCTCTTGAAAATAATTACACATCACATATCTGATATGTTTAGTTTTTAGTGGATTAATATAATCAAGTGGGAAGGGTTGTCCTCTTTACAATTTTTAACGTGTAATATTAATCGCAATGACAAGACAGAGTCAAGAGAGTTTGTCTAATTCAGACTATCCATTAATACACTTATGCCTACTTTCTTATTTGATTGGGTTTTTGGAGAAAATTGGATGTTTTATATGTGTGCAATTTTTATGGAACCTGTAAATAGATGTAGGTAAGAGATAAAGGGAAGGAATCTAAAGAGATAAAGAAACAGATTTTTGTTGGGCGCATTCCACTCAAAAGCAAAAAATATAAAGTAGCAGAATGTAGGGAATCAAGAATGTAGGGAATCAAGGTGTATATAAAGAGGAAACCTTCCAATTTATAAAACATTCGCAACTCAATTTCTAGAGATGCTAGACTTACAAAGGCAATTATTAATAATTATTTTCTGGTTTATTTGTAACAGACGAGTAGAATTTATTCGGTAAAAAATTGTTTGCTGTGAGCGTAGTTACAATGTAAATCATTGTACAAAAGATTAATCATACCAAAAGCAGTATTATTTTACATAGAAATTATTAAGCTATTGTTAAAGATAAACCATTTGTACAACTATAGGCATAATTAAATTAAGGAAATTGCATCTTGTTGGTTTTGGTGGCAAAGGTATGACTTGTTTTCGTTTCAAATATCACGCAAGCAATTTACTTCTACATTCGGTTCAGTTTACACACACACACTACCGGCAACGTGGCTACAGAAGTAACAGAGGGCTTGATTTGTTTTAAAAATTCAGTGAAAAGCATCTGAATTATTTATTGTGGCTTTTGTGACATTTCAGTGGTTAAATGTCAGTATCAAGGGTCTAAACGTATAGACTCATTGTCCAGTATATAAATCTTCGATCATATTATTGGGCTCATGGATAAAGTACATAATATTATGCAATATTACTACTACAGCATGGACAATAGGAAAAATTATATTTGAACAAATTGTAGATCAGCAAAAGCTGGAATTTTGTAAATATGCTAAATAGAATCTATATTAGAAATCAAAACCATTGCGAGCATTAATGAAGGTCATTCCAGGAAAAAATATATTGCCTGCATGTGAAATCGTCTCAGGATACCCCACCGTAATACATACGCAGTATTTATTATCCTTGGCCCAGCTTTTATTATAAATCGTTAAAACGTGCAAGTACAGGCTTTTTTATCATTATAACAGCAAATGAGGCACTGTTGGATCGTTGTGCAATTTAAATGCATATGAAATGGAAACCCCTTTTCCCTAGGAAGCCTTGTATTGACTAGCAGCCAACCCCTTCTTACAAACACGTATGCACAACAATGTACACCGACGAGCATGAAAAAGCCAGGCAGAAAGTCCAAATGCTCAGGTAGAAATGTTTGTCTCTCGTTTCCCTTGGTAACGGTATAGAAAACATAATATAAGCATTGTGGATTCTTTAACTTTCCGAGTCCTTTGTAGCTTTCTATAATACTTGTTTTTTTACCACACTAACTAACATATCAGGTATCAAGAACAGATATTATTACAAAAAGAAGTTATTATAGGGTTAAGGTTTCCCTGTGTTTTTATTTTATTCTTGTATAAAAACGAGTTACCTTAATTAAAACAGGATACTCCATTGACTAGTGAAATAATGAATATGAGTAATATCAGAGATAAGAGTAGGAAACCCTGTTGTTCCTGAGGGGAATAGAAAACCATGGATTATCCAGCAACCCTTTTTTGGATGTGCTCTTTAAAGGTTTTTTAGTTACAAGAGTCATCTTATTAACTAAAATGATATGAATGTACATGCCTTTAATATATTAGGATGGCACATTCAATTAGTATCAAATCATTCTTAGCTGGGTTGTTGTTGTGTCGCAACAAAAAATGCAAAATGCAACAAAGTGTTGTTGAGCAACATGACTGTGGATAATAAAGAAAAATAATTATTTATTGTGTACAGCGAATATAAATAAAGGTAAAATACGGAAAGTATGAAAGTTTATAAAAACTGATAACTCTAGCCGTATGACTAGTAGTCATTTTTAGCAAGGGAAAGTGCAGTGAAGCTGTGTGTGTGTGTGTGTGTGAACTCAGGTGCCAAGTTTTCCTTTATCGACTGAAGCAAGTACAAGTGCAGTAAAGCATAATCGTAGAAAATACTTTTCCTCAAACTAGGATTGCCGTTTCCTGTGAAATGACTTCTTCTTTGGCGACAGAACCTCTAATTTACACAGAGAGGACTGACGATGACTCATTTGAACCGACTCAAGAAGGTAAACAAAAGTAAAAATCTGTTGTACTACGACAAAAGAATTATTTTTAATGCAGGAACTATTTTAAGGGATGAGTGTTTTTATATGCCTATAAACTACTGATAGTTAAAAAATTTGAAGGGTTTTAATTTTGAGTCACCAGAACCAGGGGGTACTGCATGTAATATCGGTTGCATGATATGATGTGGTCAAACACATTTTTAATTAGAATGAATCAGAAGAGAAAAACCTGTCACGTAATGAAATTTTGTAAGGAAAAATGGCAACTATGAACATTTTTTCCTACTCACCGCAAATTAAGGTATTATTATGTAAGTACTCAATTGAGATGAATAGGTGTAGGCATTCATAATATGGCATGTGACCACCAACATCATTCGACTTTTTAAGAGATTGAAAGGGGATGTGTGTAGATGTACCTGTGTAGGTATATAGGTATGAAGTTGACATGAAAATTAGGTGTAATTAGGAGTGATTGGCATTTGGTTTGTCGTGCCGTTTATTAAGTTTGCCAAATTATGCTCATCCGAATTAGAAACATTTTAAAATCCTTTGTGAATGCAAAAAAAAACAGTCATCATCTGCTGCTGCTTGACATGATAATATTCTTGATGTGAGGATTTGGTCTGATCTGTGGTTTCTAAATATTTCGGTTGACAGTTCCAAGAATGTACATGTACCGTTTGTTCCAATTTTGGGGGACATTTGTTGTAACTTCTATTTATTTATTGCATATCAATGCAACGTCATTGTGACCGCAACGGCAGCACAGCACTGTCGATTCGTCATCCGTATAATACTTGTGTAAAAGGTAAAAGTACGTAGGTATATACATATACACAGGTAGCTTGTAGGTATGCATATTTTATGAAATTTGGTATTCTTTCCTGAACCCGGAAATGTCTTGACAGTTGAAATGATTGTTGTGAAGAAGCTTTTTCTTCTAACTTCAAGCAAATACAATGTTAGGGTTGCAGATAGCTTTCTCGACTGCCCCATCTCCCACCTGCATCTACTGCTACAATTCTTATGGGGCAACGTGATAAATTACATTATATCACGATTCGGAAGTTGATGACATAAAAATTAGGGTCTTGGTTAAATGAAAATGGTCACTAATCATCAGTTATCATTAATAGCCTCTTTTCTCTTTCAATTTGTGTAGATATCGAAGAATTCGCCAAACGAATAGGATTAGACATTTCGTCAGAGCCCGAGTTGTTGTACTTAGCTCGAGAAGGTCTTGGAGCTCCACTACCTGACGGCTGGAAGCCTTGGTAAATATAATTGCATCTGTTTTTCCAACTTAACAGTTAACATAACCTAATTATTTAATACAAACTAATTCAATCAAATTGTTACTTTATTGGCCCCACAGCCGACAAAAGAGACACGACAGGGACGTATGGTTTTATTACAATTCAAGAACGCACACAAGTCAGTGGGAGCATCCGATGGATTCTGTTTATCGAGGCAAAGTCGTGCATGCCAGGTCGGAACTGGCAATGAACAAAATACAAAGTTTTGACCCACTAACAATGCGACCCCCAAAGAGCCTGCCCCCACTTAAACGTTCAGGAGCCAGCTTAGCCCCTATTAATTCTGCTGTAAGTAGTCTCGGCAAACTGGGTGGACTTGGACCAGTAGCAGGAGATCTACGTCAGACAGCAGCCGTCCAAAATTCTACAATAATCAACAATTTCCATAATCCCCTGAATCCTAACAACAACAATCCGATGAACCGTCTGCAGAATAATAGCAGTAACACAAATAATATCATTTCCGGTAGCTCTTTGAACTCATTTAAAGACACGGATGATGATGATGATGACAGTGTGAGGTTTGTTAGACCTCCACAACAACGCAATAAGTCAGGTCTTACGCTTACAGGTTAGTACATGAATAAATTAAATAGGTACATATGCAAAAAAATTACTTTGGAACGACCATTAAAATAACTATAATTTTAAATACTCAGGAGGCGGAGCAAACTTTATAAAAGGCTCTGAAGGTTTAACTAAAATCAGGGGCGGAGCAATACATTCTTCTGGCAGTTTGGACTATTCAGATGGAACTCACGAGTCTGATGTCGGTGGGGCTGGTGGAGATATGGACAAGAAACCAATAAAAAGTATTCTTGTGAATTCTATTTCTCGTTCCAGACCAACAAATCCTTCAGACAATATTTATGAGTTAGATGGTTTCTCCATGAATCTGGATGAAATGACTGGTTCGTTTTAAAAAAAACTCGCTCTTTTCCATTCAGTTCAGTCATATCATAAGTCCACACAGAAGCCATCTTAATTTCCTTTTTGATTTGCTCCATTTTTTAAAAATTAATTAGTACAGTGAAATGAAGGACGTTTGCTAATTTGCTAAGCTATATATTATTATTACCTATCTCAGCCAAGAAAATAATCTCTTTTTTTACTTTTCCTTTCTTTCAGATGAAGAAAAGATGGTCCTCTCGCAACTAGAATCAAGTACTACATCACGTTCCAAAGGCAATGTCAAGTTTAATCTAGATGAGAACACCGAGCTTAAGTTTGAAATGTCAGGAGATGAAAATGTAAGATTCTCTTATTACCCCTATTTTAATTTCCCAATGCAAATATACTAATATTGAGTGTCTGTGTGTGTGTATGTTCTGAAAATCGCACCTGAAGGTAGCCCCTCAGATTGGCAACTTGCAAATTGGCAATAAAAATATAAATTGTCATATTTGCACACAATTTTTGGTATATGAAACTTTGAACTTAAATGGACATATGTCACCAACTTGACAGAAAAGTCTTTCTTTACTTGCTTTGTATTATATTTCCGTACATAGTTTTCATAAAAATTCTTCCAGTTTGTGGCATATCGTTAAATATCTATTTAAGTCTCTTGCAATAAACTATGGACATGTTATACTTATTAATGTTAAACAATTTTAATATTTTATAGGAAGATGATGGTACTCCTCAGCATAATCTACAGCGTAAAGAAGATGATACTGAAGAGGAATCTGAAGACAAAGACAGAAATGCTTCTCAGGAAAGTGGATATTCTGGAATTGTCCATTCAGGTGGAGTTCGGGATGATGTGAACACACTCTTTACTGCCAATAAAGCACGAGTCCCGATCAATGAATTTTTAGCAAAGGTTGCCTATTAAGCTATACTACTGTTAATATTACTGTTTCTAATACTGTTACATAAATCCATTAAATATTGTATGTATCCGTTATAATATGCTATTTCAGAAGGGACCAGTTTTCACTCCCGAGTACTCGGAAGAGGACATTGCGGCAATGAAACAGAAAATGAGAGATGAAATGGAAGCTGAGCTGAAAAAATTCAAGGAGCAATTAGAAGAAGAAAGGAAATCACGTCAAGAGCAAATACAGTAAGTTGACACTCAAGAGCAATAATTGTTTTGTATTGTTTTATGATTAGTAATTACCTATCATACTAAGCAATTTATGTTGTTTTTCTCTAAACAGGAAGCATTTAGAGGAGACTGTGGCTCAATTTAAATTAGAGAAAGAAGACACAATAAAAAAGCTGCGAAAGGACATGGAGAGTGAGCAGACTTTTGAAGTAGACAAAGCAAAACGTGAAATAGACAGTTTGCTACAAAAGGAGCTTGAAGAGTTGAAAATCAAGTTTGATAATGTGCTGCAAACAAGGCGGAAGGAATTAGAAGATGAGCATCAAAAGGTATGCATGAATGTTTGACAAAAATTGGTATATTTTTACATATTATTCAAGAGCGATGTTAATCGATCGGGCCTTTCTTATTTTTTTTACCAGAACATTGATTCACTGACAGCAGAGTTTCGTAAGAACGAGGAGGAAAAGATTTCCAATATTTTGAAGCAAAAGGTCTCCGACGAGGTCATGAAAGCAGCGGAAACGGAGGTTAAAAGGCAGAAAGAAAGCATTCGGGATGATCATAAGAGACAACTGAACCTAATGAAGGATTACCATAAAAGTGTCATTGAAAAACTCCAAGCTGACTTGTTGGCCGAGGTAAATAGAGCTTATATTAAAAATTAAATACCTAATCAGTGATTAGTAATCACTTTGCGCATGGTTTTTACTTACGCATCATTACCATACATATTACAGGAGGAGAAACTTCGCCAGGATCATATCCTCAGACAGGCAGAAATTGTCACAAAGTTTGAGCAGAGTACTGAAGAGCTTAAGAAACAACTCCTTCGTAGCCAAAAAGAAGCCCTAGAGAAAATCCAAACTGACTTTGAATTGAAAAGAACAGCGTTGGAAGAAAGTTTGTCAGCTTCCTTGCAAGATGTTCGAGACCGCCTACAACAAAGCAAACGCTCAGCATCAGAGACTAATATTTCAGATAAAGCAGCGGATGAGGAATTGCGGTCTATGAAAACTAAATACCAGCAACTGGAAAATAAATACAAAACGATGAAACAGGAGCTTACACAATTAACCCAAGAAATGTCGGTCAGAAGGTCATCTGTAGGGAATTCTGCCACCACAGATCAAAAACCATCCATCCGATCCAATCGATCCTCCAAGAGCAACAACAAACTTGTACAAATGAATGAGAGCTTTGATGTTTCTGACACTAACCAAGACTCTGCTCACGGTTCTGAATCTAATACGGAATCAAATTCTTCCCTGTATCCGTCCAGCGACGCAGTTGGACAGCAGGCAAAAAAGACCAGCGATCCTTCTCTGGACAAGCAAGATCCTTCCTACCAAGCAAACCGAATAAACGCTACTCTCCAAGCCCTTGAGCTTCTCAGACAAGAAATTCTTGAGCTGAAGGAATCCAATGCAAAAACACAAAATCAACAAGGGGCTGGCCCGCAGATACTGGAAGTAGGAAGGAAGATCCAGAATAAGCCAAGTTTATCCACTACTACCACCAGTAAACTAGGTTCTGCCAGAAGACTTTCCAAATATGACATTTCCAGCCCTCAGGAAACTCACTCTGCAAGAAAAAAGTCGTCTACAACAATTGCTGGATCAACTAAATCCAGTAAATCGGCACGAGTTAAGGTACCCTCCCCATCACCACCTACACATGATACTTCCACCGATATTCCACCTCCTAAATTCGTTTCACGTAGTGTTTCCGTTGTTCCGCAGGATTTATCTGGGCCTAACAGTGACCCAATCTCAGAAGACACCCATCAACGAATTGTTGAAGATGCCAAGGCTTTCATTAGAATGCAGAAGAATAGGCTAAAGGATCCTTCTCCAATACCAAATTCATCACATTTAATACTTCCCACAACCAAAAACAACCTTTTCTTGTTTGATGAAAAGTTGCTAAAATCAGTTTCCCCCAGACGGCCGGCTTCCATTCATTTGGATCTCGTTTCAGAGACAGAAAGTTCAGGTGTGAGTAGCTTGAAGGATCATAGAAGCTCTGAAAGTAAGAAATTGTCCAAGGATATTGATGAAATTTGCAACTCACTCATTAGCTTAGATCAACAGATGAAGTTGATGTGGTCTGTTGTAAAAGATAAGCAGCAGCAACCCTACTATTACCAGCAGGATGAGTCGCCACTTTTAAATACGAATTCTCGTTCCAATTTTACTGCGTTATTACCAAATACTATGCCCATACTTTTAGGAAAATCTGCAAGATTGTCTGCTTCGTTACCAACCTCGGGAAGAAAACCGTTAGTGCCGCCCACGTTGATGACACAGGTTGGCACATTGGCCTCTGGTAGTATTCCAGCCAGGAATTATTCTAGTCTTTTGTCAAACAGTCAAAACACATCTAGTCAAACGGTTCAAGACGCGTTGAGGATGAGTGGGCTTGGCACGACCAGACTGGATTGCACAGACTTGCTGAAAAGCCTTGAGGAGGAACTCAAGGAGTTTAGATCAACGAAACAAAAATTGTTGGATTTCCAAGAGTCTTTGGAAAATGACGATACAAAAGCAGCCTCTCCGAGACACAAAAATAATAGTAATAGTAATATACTTGCTAAAACTAAAGATTTACAAGAATGGATAAAGAAATATTGAGTATAACTGGAACATTTTATTCTACGTTAATATCTTATAATAAAATCAAGATATTATAAATACATTTACAACACTTTGTTACGAGTTGTGTTGTGTGGTGTTCCGTGCGTCATGATAGTGTTCACTGTTTTGGTTTTTATAATTACTTGCTACGCAAAAAACTGGAATGTATGTGATAGGTGCTACTTTATCATCCTTGCTTATATGCGAGGGAGTTCAACATGAAAATTATGTAAATGAAATAACAAAAATGTATGCGATTGTTACAATTTGTATTTTTGTACAATTAAATCAAATCACGACATATTTTTTATAAAAAATCTATAATTTCTGCAATGCAATGTATAGAAATACAGACATATAACTGCCTACCTGAAAAGACACTTTGGCAACATTATTTCATTGAATTTCATGTAGAAAAGACGGAATAATTTTAATCTGCGATTATGAACCAAATTGATTAATTTTACACATACCTCAACATGGACCCTCCTGGCAAAAGGTACCAAAATGGCAATTCGTAAAAAGGTATCGATAAGCCGTGGCCGGCTCGCTTACGCGAG
>JAHZMV010005439.1:0-10298 GCA_027743765.1 Coecobrya sp. COE2
AGGCTAAACTAACCGATTATGCTTCGAACCAAATAAAATGAAGTATATATGCAAATAATATGCAAAGTAATATTGGTAGTAATATTTATGCATAATATTCACTCGCCCCTTAAAACGTCATACGGACACCCGATGATTTAATTTTTTTGCCTTGCGGATTTTTCCCCTTAGTTTTAAGGGGCGACCGATGATTTTTTGTGGTACGGAACCCATTTACCCATTTTTTTAATGAACGGAACTGAATATTGATTTTAAAATAATATGTTTAGTTAGATTTTATGTTTAAAGTTCATATAACGCATATACCTACATGTATTTATCAAGTGCTAAACTTTGTAATCTGTTTATAACTAGAAAAGCTGAGTGACAAAAACAATTTTCAATTCAATTTGTATTAGACCAGAGAAGTCAAGGTTATCGGGGTGGTTTTGCTGAATGGGAATGAAATGGAGTAGTCTTCTCGTCACGAACACAACGAAGTGTAATCATGTTTTGTGGCAAAGCTTTTCATTTGATGTCCAATGACTAAATTGTCTTTACCATGCATGTTTGAAGCAAGGGCAATATATCTAAGTACGTATGCATGTAAAACTATAAATTTTAATCTGTGGATAACAATCAATGTAATAATAAACCCATATAAAAATACGGGATTGAATCATAACAATAAATTTGAATTTAATTGGAAAGATGCACAAAGCGCTGCGTTCACTTCTGAATTCGGGATATGATCATTTTATTCTAATTTCTATTTAAATTTTATTATTTGAGTATAATTTAAGAGAGTCAGGCTACTACCAAAACATAACATCCTTGGAATGATATATTTAAGCGTTGTTCAAGAAATATTATATATATATATATAATTTTGCTAATCAGTACATATCTAAGAGATTTTATCATTTAGTCATGAGAAAATGGTTACTTATTGCTCTCCAAAAATTTATTTTATTGTTAGACTATACCAATAATCAGTCATTTTAAAGTAGTTCAACATTAATTTAAAACGCTAAAAAATCAGCATTGCTAAAATTTGCATAAACTCAATACAAAATTTCAATAGAATTTGTGATTATCATTTTTACCTGCATTCCTAATTATAATTTCATTCATTAGCTTCCATCATAGGAAAAAGAATTTTGACGTTGGTATTTTTAAATAATTTTATGACACGAAAAATTGTATTAATATGCTACTTATTCTTCGTCATATCTATTGTAAATGATCTATATTGCCTGATTCAGGTGTCCGTCAACACCAACGTTATTGGATTTTTTTAGTTTAAAATTACGAATTGTATTTCGCAACGACTCCGGCAGATCGTTGAACCGTGTTCTGAATATGTGTAAATCATATTTGTATTCGCCACCAGCTTCCCAGCTAAAAATTAAAATTAAATTCCCAATTAATCATGCAACATTTATTTCATTTCAACATTTCTCTCTTAGAAAATATTTCTATCCACTTACTATCCACCAACCGAATCTGAGGCAGGTCCAACAAGCAACTTATCTCGTTTAAAAAAGACCCGTAAAGGTCTGCTTGTGAAAATATTTTCGATTAGAAAAATAACCTCCAACCTTGCTGCTAAATGTTTCACTATGCATTTTTTCCTTAATTCCTTTATATAAAAATATATGATCATCTACTTGAAGTATTTATTGGAATTTATTTGTGTATGTAAATAAGTCAATGCGTTACCACGACGTCCTCAACGGCAAATCCAATCAGCAAATTTTGTAGCAATATCACAACGGTAACCACAAAAATAACCAAAACTATTTGTGTTTCAGTTGCATATGAAGTTTGTTCTTCATTAGGTTTGAATATATCATTGTAATTAATTTCTCCTGTCATCATTGCCATTAGTTTTGGAAAGCTAATCAAAGAATTCTATTAAGGGCATAAAACACTTAGTGAGAAAGTTATACTTAAAATGTTTTGAATATATGTACATGAATTTATTTGGTACCCTTTTCAACACAATGGAGAAGGTAGCGTGGAAAGCTAGCAAGATAGGAAGGTAAGCAACGAAGAAAAGTCCGAAGGCTTTGAAACTCTGGAAAGTAAACATAGCTGTATTGTAATTGTAATTGTATAGTAATTGTAAGAATAAGATATTAGCTTTTGAAAATCATGCAAGCCGCTACTTACTTGTGCTAGCATTTCATTGTAAATTCCCAAAGCCTCTATTTTTGTTGTCTGCCCTTGGACAAGCAGTAATGCAATAATAATTCCGACCTTGAAAATTATTTAAAAATTTCAAAATTTTGTATGCTATGCGACAGGGTTTTGACCGGACATTTAAAACAAATCTTACAATATAGGTAACAGATACATATGTTCCAATTTCGTTGGCAGGATTGAATATTGCCAATGTAGCAATTATCAGCAAACCCCACTGACCACGATTTTCGTATTGCTCCCAGTAAAAGCTGTCGTCAGGACAAGTTACAATTTCAATGACTTCCTTGACAATGAAAATAAAGTAGAAAACTCGAACTATCCAATTTATCCATGGGTAGAAAATATTGTCAGGGATTGCATATATTGAATATTCATCAATAGTCGCGTTATTATTTGTTGTGTTTTCACTTATCTTTTGATTGGTGTTTGGCTGAACAAGATTTGCCGTTTTCATCAATAACAATACAACCAGCATATACCAAAGCACCTAAAATGTTTTGAAAACGTGTGTAGCAAATGAATGTAACGAATGTAGATATGCTAAAAATGAATAATAATTTTTTAGAACGGTATGCTTACGTGAAAAAATACAGACCCCCAGATGATCTTCCAGTAGCGTTGGTATTTCAAATAGAGGAATATTTGGATAAGCGGATGGGAAAGTATGTCCTCTTGCTTATCACTCGGTTGCTTGAGAACGCTGGCTAGAATTGTGGTCTCACGTAGTTCGTTATACCGAATTATTTTATTTGGCTCTGAAATTAATATATTTTGTCAGCATTTAAATTTCAGTCTTTTTTAAATCTGTAAATGCTGCGTTGGCGAATTGTATGATTTTTGATTTAGTTGAGGGTTATAAATGCTAATCAAAAATTTATACAATAGCACCGGTAGTACCGTTCAACTTAGAAACATCGTTTTAGGACGTGATTTTTAGAATCTAAGTTTATATCTTACCGTGATTCACATACTCAGAAAAAATGCTTTTAACTCCTGTAATAGGTCTGAAATTATAAACCATATTAGTTATGAGATGTGTACCTTCAAAATAGAAATAAAATATAACAAGAATATTTCCTTACGCAAAATCACATTTTACAGTCCATAAATATTCATTATATTTATCAAGTTTTCCGGTTTCGACGGTCAAGCCTTTGTCAAATAAGGAGGTGATTACCGTGTGCATTTGCCCATAAATAAGAGCCAAAGAGGCTTGATCCCGTGATCCAGCTTTACGTTGATCCGTTTCCTTGACACACCAACGCTTCCACAATGGACAACTTTGGAACCAATTCATCAAAGCGGTTTGCCGGGGAATTACCTCTATGTTGACATCCGCCGAATGTAGAATCAATTCCGACACCACTTGTTTATAGCCACATTTTATCGCTATTTTCAAAGCTGTGTCGCCAAACGGACCTGAATTATTTACAAACTCGTCAAATCGGAAACTGTTATAATCGTAACTCAGTGCAATCTCAAATATCCTTCGAACATATTCAGTGGCTCGGATTTCATCTTGATGCCGGTTTTTCTCAATTTTCAATGCCTTCCTCTCTTGTTCTGTTGCCTCCTTCAACTTATCCTTTGCTGATGTCTCATATTCTAGTGCCTTCCGCACGTATTCTATATTCTTTTTGTTGTTAGCTTTCTCTCGCTCTACAACACGGCGAATTTCCCTATGGTAATTTCCAAGACCTTCCCATCTGCTACGTATTGTATTCGGGTCATCGTCATCATTCATACGATATATTTCAGCATCGTGTCTAACCATTTTCCCATACACACCTGCTTTTTTCCAGTACTGGTCTGCCTCACGTTGAATTTGTTTAGATTTTTGTCTTGATTCTTTAGCTTTATTTCTGAAGGATGTAGAATCAGGATTTGTAGACAAGTTTTCATAATCACCTAGAATACACCAGAATTCTGTTATGGGCTACATTATCGAATATTTACATACATATCACCAGATAAGAAAATTATTGTCAAGGTACCAATGGCGCAAGCATATTGTAAAATGGTCCAGTTCTTCCCAGAAGTTTCCGGGGTCGCGAAATCCTCAAATTTGGTTGCTTTCATTTGAATAATCCAAAATGCTTTCTCCCACTCTTTATTTTTCACTGCCTCGAATAACTCATTTTTCACGGGATTATTCTCGACGGGAGGGATTGGTTCTTCAATTGGAAGGATTTGTTCCACTACCAGTGGGCCTTGTTCTTGAACTGGAAGCATTTGTTCTCCCATTTCGATACCAACTTCCATATTTTCGAATCAAGTGTCAAAAGTACAAAATAAATATTTTGAGACGGGAAAAAGTAAATTCACATTGAGCACGATATTGACAGAAGTTGAAAATAAATATTTCTTCTTGGGGAATGATATTTGACTGAGCTGGAATCTTCACATTGACTGAGAGCTATAATTGTCACTTAACACGGTATTTAAGTTAACCCCTTAATGATCAAATTATTATCTAAATTGCATCCTTGTTGACGAAACTCAAAGAAGAAAAACGTTTTCACTTCTTGTTATCTTGTTATTTTTTGAGTTGGCAAAACCCGTTTGTGAGAATGAGTGATATCAAGTCAAATGGTATGATAGCTTATGTCGCAGCAAGAATGTAAAAAAATCTGTTCATGTGAATGTGAATCATTATAAGCGATAATTATAAACTTACATTTATGTACCAGTGAATGCAACATACTCGTTGTCATCATAAATGGCATAAATCAATTAAGACTGGACTATAGTGCTGACCCAACAGGCATTCTGGATGGAATAATTTTTTGTACTAGCCAGTTGAATTTTACGAATTGCAGAGAGAACATCACATCAAAACACAGGGCGTGTATTAAAATGGCTGGTAAATAGTTTTGACTTTCAGGTTTTGTGATTACTGTTTATTGAGTAATATTGTTTTTGTTTTTACAGAATGTATAATGCCTGTTGGATGTATGACAAAAACCAACAACAATTTGTTTGATTTTTGGTGGGATAGACCGTATCCTTGGATTGAACCAAGACTATGTGTAACAGGATGCAAAATTGGCGATCATTATATTGCAGTTTCCAAGGTAGAACATAAGTGGGTAATCAAACCATTTATCAAAGGAGAAGAAGAAGGAGCTCAAAGTGGGGCAGACATAACACAGATGGTAGCATAAAAAAACTTTAATAAGTAAATAATCATAAGTGGATTCTTTATAAATGTGAAATTCATTACTATATATACATAGACATTATTCTCCTTTTCAAGTTATTTACTCAGTCCGTCTCTGAGTCCTGTGGGTTTCTGTGGAAACCACTGAAGGAGGATCGGTTACCAGCGGGGACAATTCGATGTTTAGAAGTTGGCGAATTTGGAAATATGTATGTGGGGAAGCATGTGAGCACTGGAGTTGGAATGGTGGTATCGAGAGAGACAAATAAGTGGTTTTATTATACGCACGAAAACCCAAAACCGGTTATTAGAAATGTGTACGTTCTCTGCATTGTACCAAGCAAATGAGTAATACCATTTAAGAAATACATATTACAATATTCTGTAATTTGTTAATTGGTAACTATACACATCTCAACTTCGTGTATGAAATAAAAACAAATGTTATATGTTTTTAGACTGTTTTATGATTTATTCATATTTTGTTGAAATTGTGCCGGAAAAACCGCATGTATGGCAACAAATGAGGTTATTGATCACAGAGTTAGAAGAAATTATGTAAATGATTTCATGCAAACTATTTGTCATTTTTTATGAATTGCAGCGCAGTCAAAAATCGTGTAACTGGCTATCATAAAAATGATGGACAAATAAATACATACGGTACCAATCGCCACAGAATAATATATAATGTTTACACAGGCTTGGCAGAATTATCTTGGTTTAACACAAATCTGATAAGCATACTGAATGCATTTTAAACTACTTACTTAATTTAATGTCTTGTTAGCTTAAATTTATTTCTCTAAAGTCACGTTTATGGTCAATGACTCATTTTATTAATCACTGTAGTTCCATGAAGTTCAAGTTCACAAGTTCAGCAGTAATAAAATGAAATGATTTCCTAGAACATGTCTCATTGAAAGATGGTTGGGTGTAATTTTTCATTCGGGGTATGTTTTATCATAAAGATTGAGTCGTAGGTCAACGAATGAGAAATTAAATGTTTTTAATACTCCAGGGTCACTATTTCTATTCATCATTCATTCCTAATGGGATGTAGATAATCTCAAAAAAAGTTAAATGCTGGTCGTTAATCTTGCACAAATCGTTGACTTGATTGTGATGTGCAAGATAATTCACAATAAATTCTCAGCAATACAAAATATTCAATCAAATCCTGAAATGACATAATTATACGTCAACAAAAGCACGTAAAAATGGTCCGCGAGACTTTATATTAACATAATGAAACTACGTTATATTTCGTATTTCATGTAATGAAATACGTGAAAATGAACAAAGAAAACGTTTTAATTTTTTTAGAAAGCTAATCAAGTATTTATGCCGCTTCAGTTAGTGTTCTTGAAAATTGCATTATATGTGGTTTTAATCTGGTAAACATTTTGAACCATGCCGTAGCCATGAATTGCTATTAAGCTAAAAATATATAGTGCCATACATAAATTGACTCGTGAAAATGAAAAGATTCTACAAGCTAGTGTAGTTTTTTTCGTATCTCCAAGAATTGCTGAGTTATATTTCATCATTAGTCAATCCATAAAATGACAGTAAATATTACTGCGCAAGATTTACTTGGGAAAAAAGTCATTCAACCAACCGATGCCATGATCCAGTCCTTGGCTCATGTTCTGTTTATGTCGTATATTAGATATTATTGCGTATTTAAAAAATCGTATCTTTTACCTACGTTGCTAGGCATAACATCAATAGCCTTGACTTGAGCTAAAGAACGAACTCTGTATATCATTTGCAAGACACATGAATCAAACCGATAGAAATTAATATTGCATATAAAACCTTATTCTGAAGCGCAGATTAGGAAAATACGCAGTAGTTTGGGAGATTCAAATTTATTTGTAACAAAGTTGACAATGACATTTAACCTCGTGAAAATGTTCTTGAAAATATTTTGTAATACATACAATGTATTTTTAGTTACTTCGTGTTCAATGTTAGAGAATGGGAGCTTGTTGCTATGATTATTTTCTTGTCTGGTCTTGTCTTGTCTTGTCCGTCTTTGTGCACGCAGCAGGCAGGATTTATACAAAACTAATTTTTTAATTGGTGCTAATTATATGTGAAAATTTTACTTTGCGATCAGTATACACTCAATGACCCTAGATATGCTTTGCTGCAAAGTTACAAACATTTAATTTTTTAATTCTAAGAGTTAATGAAACACTGTTATCAGTGTATTTGAGACAGCTTACGCAAGGTGCGCATACAATTATATATGGTATCCTTTACAGCTTTCGGTAGTTGAATATCATGGTTAACACACTTTTCTATTTATCCACAGTTGCCCATCTTCCAACACCATGTTAGCTTTGGTGTTAATCTGTTATC
Organism: Coecobrya sp. COE2; assembly: GCA_027743765.1. NCBI lineage: Eukaryota > Metazoa > Arthropoda > Collembola > Entomobryomorpha > Entomobryidae > Coecobrya > Coecobrya sp. COE2. The sequence continues at coordinate 7,718 of JAHZMV010005439.1, forward strand.
TAACGACTCCCATTTTCAAGTGCAATTTTTTAATGTTGCAAACGCACTACGTTTCCCAAAAAATGTCAAATCCTTACGTGTCACATCCAAACTTAGCTAATTTTGTTTATCCAATGCGTCGAAGTCCAAAGCCAATTCTTTACACAAAAATGAAAACGTTTAGTGCAAACTTGACATTTCTATCTGCGAGCTATTACAAATATGGTCCTCAAAATTGATTCATTTCCAACTCGCCCAAAGGCGCAACTGTTGCCCTCTGACCTCATAAAATGACTTTGGTTGCGCATAACAACTACGTTTTTGATTTATAAATGTCCAATAAATTAAATGGATCAATGCAAAGAGTTTAAATGATATCATAAATGTTTGCTCAGTATAAGCAAAACGTAAACAATAAACAAAATGCAGTCATGTGAACAAATTATGCTACTTGTCTCCATTGCTCATTAGACATCTGAGTTTTGCACTGGCTAACATTTATTTTTAATTGCTTGATTGCATAGGCAATTTTACAATATCCTAAAATTAATTAATCTTCATCCATTACAGGACTGATAATCACCTCATTCAACTAGTTGTATGGTTTGGATTTAGAAATGGCAAAAGTGTTTCTTTGGAAGCCTAATTTAATTACATCTGGAGAAAAAAGTGTTGGACACATCTCACTGTTGCTTGGAGATGCGACGTATATTTCGTTTTAGCCGGACGAATCGGTGGAGTCTAAAGGGATTTTTAGTGCGGAAAGTGTCGCGAAAAGTTACAGCCAAGATGTTGAATCCGAAGGACGAGAACCTGACGAAATTATTAAAATTCCGAAGGATCTAGTTGACATTGAAAAAATTAAAGAGTTTTGTGAAAAGAGAATGATGGAGAATTACTCTGTCCTTGTGAAAAAACTGCGCGACTACAGTGAAAGAAGCTGCTCGGATTGGATGCAAAATTTCGCATAACTTCCCTATACGCCGCAGGTTTTGGATCAATATCACATTTTGACATTCATGTGACATGAGTCATATCACAATTTAAGAAAACGTGTTTATTCTGATTTTGTAGACCCTCAATACGTATTTACTCAAATACGACTTGGACTTGAAAATTCAATCTAATTTTCGAAAAGGTTAAATAATAACTGAATATTTTTTTTCTTGAATATGCCACATGCAAACATGTTTCATGTTCAAACATTTTATTCCAATGTAATAAATATATTCCAAATCAGTGTGTTATTAAATACCCGAATTATCAGCATTTTCAACACGGCCACACGAATATCACAATGGATTATGAAAATTGAGATTCCAAAATATTTCTGCTCATCGATTTTAATAAATCTAACCTGCAGTTGAAAAAATGACGCAAAAATATCTGAAAACAGTAAATTCTTTTCCGGCTAGGCATCATTCAACTTCAGCATCGTTATCGTATCGTTTGTGGCTTCCGTCTCTGTCATCTTATTGTTGAGCACAAGCACTCACAAATGCATGATGTTTTAAAATTAAAAATGATGATTAATAATAAATTAAGCAAGGAAATGTCTGCAAAAATAAATTCAACCACTGGAATTCTTTGGAAACTGTCGGTCAAAAATGTTTTTTATTGATTGATGTATTTTTTTTGATTTAAAGAATGATAATGAAAGACAAAAGTTGAACAAATTTACACTCTGATTAAAATTCAGTGTCCTCACCAATATATCACGTTGGAGCAAACGAAATTTTTTGAAAGTTTTTGTATGAATATGTTTTTGTAGCGGTGTAAAATATGATAGCTTTTACATATGCAACATGCCGTACATCTTTGTATGCAAATGACTATCAGCACCAAGGGTAGAACAAACAACACAAATTGATAATAATGGAACTTGAGGGATTTAAAATTATTTAAGTTAATTTATGAGAAAATTATACAAAAAATGTATTACAAAGTTAAAACAATTAATCAAGAATTTGTCATATTATTTGAGGAGATCGTCTAAAACCGAAGAAATTTCTTTCTTTTCCTCAGCAGAAACGTTAAGATTTTTGGCACGGATTGCTCTCTCAAAGCATTGCATCAGGATCTCCAAAAAGTAGGAGGCCATCTTCTTCCTGTATGCATATGTCTGGGCGAGCAGTCCACGATCGGAATTAGCATTCCACGCTTTCAAGGAAGCGTCATGCATGGCACTCCACAGAGCAGGAGATTCCAAAACAATACGTAGGAAGGACAAGCATGTTTGCAAAACTGAAAAGACAAATTCACAAACAGTTGTCCCTATTCTGGCCGCCCACTCCCCAACAATCGGAAGCTTAGCAATTTGGGCACTGAAAAAATTTCGAACTTTATCGCGAACCCAATCTATAAACCAGTCAACTCCTGCCCATGTTGATGAAAACTCTTTCTTGTTGAGAGCCTTCTCAGCTTCTTTTCTAACAACGCTGTCAAGCTGGTTCATCACTTCCATCTCAGTTATCGTTTGTGTTGCCATTTTCTGTAAATTTTAAGAATAATCGTTTTCGTTTCAACTGCCCATAAACTACAAGTGATTTTATGGTTTTAGTAATTATATTGCGACCTTACTGGAAATGTTGGTTTTTGACTT
>JAHZMV010005440.1:0-13622 GCA_027743765.1 Coecobrya sp. COE2
CTCACGGACTGACAACACCAAAATATTATCAAGATGACACCCATTTGGCTTCTGAGATTCAGCTTGTACGCATTAGTTGCTCTTTTTGAGAAGCATCCCACAGAGGCAATGTCCTACCTGGAAACTAACGAGGTGTCCAATAAGCCGGATGAAAGGGTAAGTTGTCATTTCCCCATCTTTCTTTCCATAAAGTTGGCCCATAAACAAAGACGAATTAAAAGGAAAGTAGGTTCATGTCCCATAAATAAATGTCCTTGTAGATATGAAATCCGATCATAATGACCGTATATATACTATATCATGCTATTATTATGAGCATATCAATTCCTTTGTGATTAAATCTTGAGCCTGCAGCCATTTTGCATGGAATTTGAACCATAATTGTATTGTGATACCATTATACACCGCTCTGTGGCATAATTTATAGGCATGTTCAACTTATGTCGTTAATTTGGCTAGAGTCTCCATAAAAATTTAGGGCATCGTTTCAAGTGTGTGGAGCAAATGTTTCAAGTGAGCGGATCTCTCTGTTAATATTATTGGTATTGCCGACAAGGACATAAAATACTATTTTCCCGGTATTTTGCAGACATTTAAGGGAAAATATGACTGGAATTGAGGCATAATAGAATTAGTAGTTATTGTGAAAGGGGAATCAAATTACTTGTTTCCAAAGAAGAAACTAATGTAGCTTGAGGGATTAGCAACAAAAGAGAAAACTTTTCGGACGATGACGACTCTCTAATGTTCATTTGTTGTTGTTGTAGTTGTGTGTATGAAAGATAAAATTTCTGTTTGGTGTGGTAAAATAAAGCATTTTCCATGGCCATATACATCATCTACCTATTTGGGAGCAACCAGTTGCAAACAAGTCATTAAACATGATTCAATACTATTTGATAATTATATGATTATTATGATTGTGGAAAGCGTACCTAAAAGGAGAAGGGCACTTTGACTGAGGGAGAGAGAAGTATTCCTGTTGACGCATTAAGTATGTGGTGATGAGCTCAATAATAAATATGAATGACGTGCGTAGTGTTGTAGGAGAGTGTACACGCGTTTCGGATGTTTGTAAAGGATTATTTATTTTTTTCTGTATGGAATTTAATTTCTTTCATATTTGCACGAAACCGATAGGAATGTATACACACACAGACAGCCATTCTTTCAAGTGATTCCCTAGAACCTGAAGCGTCTTTCGTATGAAAAATGATTGTTGCATTTTGTTTGCTTACAATCATCAAAATCATAATCACACTTTAGTGGATATGGATGTGCATGCAGTCAAAGGGAGATGGAAAACTGATTATTACTCAATATTACGCATACAAGCATGGGAAAAACGTGGGATGGAGCTTATTAAAAATTTAGATAAGTTTCGGGATGAACGTGATTTTTCCATATATTTGAGGTTATATTGGAAATACAATATTAAAATTTATTTGTTTTCCGTCGCCCCGTTGGCATGTACATAAGCTGAGTTAACATGAAACAAGTGTTCTCACCAGAATAAAAAGGATTTCAAACGTCTGGCTGATTTTTTATACATGTAGTGACGATTATTACAGAACCCCTTTAAATATTAATAATGCACTAGGTAAAAATGGATTTGACATCGTTGGAGTGTGTGCGTGTGTGGGTGGGTGGGAGTAAGACAGAAGGAATTAATTTCACTAGCGGGTAAAAAACAAAATTCCTGGTATTGGAAATGCGTCTTAATAATAGTTTTTAATTACATATGAAAATATTTCATTGTAAAGACCCATTGATATGATTTATTAGAGGTTTGTGGAAAGATTTCCACTACTTTTATAATTCACTTATACCTAAGATTATTATGCTTTTCCAAAGAAAACTTTTTTTCTACGTGTGTGCTTAGCTTTCTTTATGAAGAAGTTCAGTGAGATATATCATGTTGCATTCCACACGTGCCCGTTAATAAGAAAAGGGAGATTTGGTCTCGACAACGAATTGAAAATAAATATGGTCCTGGTCCACGATCGTCTGTTTCTGTATGAGATTTCTACACAGAGATTAGTCTAGGTATTGTATCATTTATATATCCTTCAGAAGTTCATTCAATTCTTGTCTTTTTTTAAAGAAAGAAAAGCCGACTACAGGAAGTGCGTAATCAATGAAGTGATGGCGTGTGTGTAAATGTAAGAAAATGCAAGATGTAAAGCTTTTCATGATCCAGCATGATTTCCATTCATTTCTTCTAGTATGACGATTAGATAAAAGAATGTTCTGTTCAGCAGAAAAAAGTGTCTATATCCACGTAGATATGTAGATAGTTCAACTATAATTCATTGTAAGAGTTGCCGTACCGAATTTTTATTGCTTAGTATGCATGTATGCCTATATAAATATCACTATGTGAAATATCGTGCACATGGTTGATTTGTTATAAATTTGCACACCAACTGCCTCTCTCCCCTTTGCAATGTACACTGATAAAGCCGCCCTTGATTCTATTTTGCTTACAACAATTCTCAACAATTCTTCCATAGATACACATTTCCGGAGTAGAATAAATACCAGGCACTTAGAAATAGAAAGTAGAAAGTACGTAGGTGTGTCTCTTTCTTACATAGACAAAGTGCAAACATCATATTGTACATATTATTCGCTCAACTTTCATTGAAAATTGCAAAATAGTAAGCAACCGTTGGGAATTTGGAGAATTTAGAACGGTTTTGTGCATTTCATGAATGTTTGGAATTTCGTGTAGAGCGGAAAAAGTAAATATAACGATATTAAATGAACAGCAGCAAAAGTAAACTGGGCTCATTCTCTAGTTCATATTCATGACGTAGTGATGATGATAGTTTTTAATAAATTTTATTATTCCATGATATTCTTAGATTTTCCAGCTTCCTGCATGCACATCGGACTCTGTTTGTGGATACTTGCAAGCTAACGTCAGGGGAATAAGCCACCAACGACTTTGCGCTTGTCCGACCGGGATTCAATGTCCCATGACCTGGGACTCTCAAGATGGTCACTCTGTTACTCAAGGATCTGATCAGTATAAGGTACGCCTTTTACTCGCCTTGTTATTTCAGTAGCGTTGTTGCATTTTACACAAAGCACTATGGCATATTACAGCTGAAGACATGAACTATAGACTTGCTCTGTTTTCCTACGAAGGTTTCCTGGAAATGAATATAGTTCATTATTATCATCGCTTGAATAAAATCCGAAATGCAAATACCAACACTCCAACCATTTAGTCTAATGAAATGTTAGAACCGTTATAAGGCTATATTCAACAACACATGAAAATATCTCCTCAGGCTTGAATCTCCTAAAAGTATCTAGAAAAAATTGGCATACAATTATTATGTTTACTAAATACGACATTCATTCATCTTAAGAGGCCTTCATGCCATTATCAATGTTCGTCTAAAATCAAATATCATTTTAAAGACTACTTACCATTCATGTAATGAATCTATATCGCATTTCAAAATGTATTCTGTTGTTAACTCACATCCTACACATTGAAAATACAATGTAGCATTTATCTCCAGAACAAGTTATCTCGATACCAATTCTATTGCGCCCCTACTTGTTGTGTAGTAGGTAATTTCCATTGCTATTTGTTGCCCATGTCAGTTACCTTAATTTGAATTCAGAATTCACATTTTTTGTACCCTGTAAAATCCCTAGCGAATCAATTACAAGTGAATGATAAGGTCCATTTTTGTTTGTTATGATCTTGACATATTTATTGAAATGGATACATGCAGCTCACATAAATATTTTTGTTTTTCTAAAATACAAATTTCCATTGCAAAATTGAAGTCGTTAGTCGACAACGAGAAGCTGAGTATATTTTTAAAAGATGAAAAGGATTACCATTTCAAAATATTTTTGTTTTCCTTATCATCATTGTGTACAATACAAAAAATGGCATTTAGGATCATTATGGACCTGGGTTTATATATTCTTGCTTATTATTTTTGTTCGCTGTTTGCTCCTCAAAGGATGTCTTCTCATGAAAGATAATACCTTCTTTAAACAATTTCATGCCATTGCCTACCCTCAATTCGTATTTATTATGATGTTGTTACTTAACCTTTTTAGTGAAGTAGGCTGCTTTATTTATCAACATTATTATTATTTGCTATTGCATATTTTACATGAATAGATAGAAAGGTTCGCGAGGTCAATTCCTAATATTTTTTACAATGTGAAATGAAACAAGGTGTGTGCAACGCACGTACCAAACCTATCATCGTCGGCATATGTAATAGGATTAGGTATTTGACGTTGACTATAGATATTTATGAAAATAGTCCGAACCTACCTACATATATTTTCTGCTGACGATGAAGCGTAAGGGTAGGGCGGAAAAAAACCTGGCATCAGCAGCAGAGCTCTATAGCTGTAGGGGTAATTAGATTCATGTGAATAGAAAAGGAAGTAATGTGCAAATATGTTAAAGGCCATAACATTCCATTGACTGACTGACTTTGTGAGAAATTCATAATTAGGTGGTCTGATGGAAAACCACTGTAAAGAAAAAGCTAGAAATGATGGGTCCTCCCTCGTTTCTTCCTAGTTGAATGGAAAATGTCTTGTGTGGAGAGAAATAAAGAAGAAGAAGGGAGGCTTTCGTGGGAGTCACTAAACAGGATTTCCGTCTGCTCTTTTTAGTCTCCTTTAATTTCCGACGGTCACGGTGTGACGGAGACGAAAGGAGTAGCAAGAAAGAGCCAGGTCTTCAAGTCAAACCGCTATACCCACAATCCACCTTCATTCATAGACTCAGCTTATTAGATGAAATCAGATGAAGTTATGCATACTACAATAGCTGGTTTTCAGGTGTTGGTCTTTTCAGCTGAAGAAAATTGAATTACCTTTCCTCTCTCTCTCTCTCTCTCTCTCTCTCTGCAGTAAATGTGAGTGCGCAATAATAAAGACAAGTCATGTATAAAAATAACTTTCCTTCTTCTTCTGCCGCCACCGTCGCCACTGAAAACGTGGTACGTGTGTGTACATGTACATCATACGTAATCAATTTATTCACGTCCCTTGTTGCATTTTACTTATTGCATAATGCGAGCATGCTAACCTATTTCCTTATCATCACCATCGTCATCATGTATGGTTTAATATGAAAATTAGATAACCCCTTTGCACGGCATGACCCAATCACTAAAATCAGTTTGTTTTATCCTCCCACGCAGGTAGGGTAGGATGTTGCGTAGGTAATAGGTATTCTCGTATCGTTATGCTTACTATTTTTGTCACTGACAAAGAAAGTATTTTTTACAGACAGATAGATTGGTGGTTATAATATTGGCGACAGTCATGTTTGTGGCTTTCAGCCTGGACAACCACCGAAATGTCATGTAATAAGAGATTGTTGCGCAGTGAGCTCTTGCTCCCTTGAACTGGATATTACTGCTAAATATGTGGGAGATGATACTAACGTGGGAGGCGTCATATTTTTAAGCAATGGGTTTACTATCATATTATTCATTACCTGTTTACCTGTGTAAACATATCATAATTGAGAGAAATTGGAGTCCTTTTGCAGCTGAGTACGTATATATTTATAACTTCATCAACAAAGAGAGAGTGAATATTTTATGTCGTAGGTTTGGTTTTAGCTACTTATTATGTAATATATCCGATAGGTAGTTATTATTGATGAAAATACTTTTGCTACATTTCCTAGAAATTTTCATCTTTGGAGATTAGGTTGATTCACAGGGCATATTGGGAAATCAGAAGAGTTTGAAAAGTCACTTGTCCGTTGTTGCTTCATATTCGAATTGGGACATGGGTAGATAACAAGGAAATGTGAAAGGAAAATCTCCTGTTCCAAGTATGAAATATTACTGCAAATTAGTTAGCAAATAATAATAGTGTTGCATTACTTGTTTACGTCAATAACTCCTTCGTGAATTTGTAATGATAAAACTCTTCTTATCCAGATTTATGAAGAGAACGCAATATTGTAATGTGCTGTCATCCATATAGGTAGGTCGCTTTGCCCCAAAGAAGTTACAGGTGCAACGTTAATCCACAGAACCAACAGCTTATTTTCTATCCAGAGGGATTAGAAGTCTACTCGAAATGAAAGCTGAACGTGCAAATTTTTAATAAATATGTAATTAATTTTACAGGGACTGAGACGGAATGTAAACAGATATGCAGACGGTGATTTAAACTTTTTACCTTATGGCAAGTTAGCGAAAGCTAGAGTTTTCACAGTAGGTAGATAATTTAAATTTTTACCAGAATATGATTTACGCTTGAAACGATTTTATTGTCCTGAAGACAAAATAGTACTTGCAACTAATTAATTTCTTTCCGACGCAATGACAAATTTCACAACGCAATGACACTTCAACGCACTGCTTGGCCATACTCTAATTTTTCGCTAATGCAACACACATTGAAACTTACATGTGTAAGTTTTTTGTAAAAAAACCACATTTGGTCTACATGCATAAATAAAAAAGGGTTTAGTCACCGAATATTTGATTACTTATTTTACCGGAAAGTAAACAAAAGTAGTGTCAAGCGTGCATCACCATAAAAGTGATGGTTATAATGGAATTTATTTGGTCTGATCTTTGGGACCCACAAATAGTATTATCCCTTTGGTTTTCTATTAATTCCTGGTGAAAGCGAAAATTCATTACAAATTTACGTCATCCGTGGAAACTGCGTACCACGTCTGTAAATCTTGCCTGCAAAAATAAAATCTCAGGAATAAAAAAGTCTCTAAACCCATCTCTTTTGAATCCTACATGCATAGTCCCTTATTTAGGCTAATCAAAGCTTTTATTTCGCTTATTTTCATTTAGAAAATTATGTTGTTTTCAAACCTGGTAGCATTCAAACCTTCCAGTTCAAAGCCTTTACTATTCTCAACAAGTAAAGGTAACGGTAACTTACGTACTGCTTGTAAACAAACAAAGGAGAAAACTAAATAGAATATTACCTCTCTAAGCGACACCGAATAAAGTTCATGTACAAATACCTTGCTGCCTTGCTCATTCTCTCCCAAAAAACTTTCGTATTAATGTAATTCATGCAGTTCTTCGGTCATTCTAACAGGTTTCATGTGTATCAGATAATCCTATTTTGCGAAAAGAGTGCACACAGTCAACAGTACAAGTATTTCACACTCAACCTTCTCATTTTGGAAAAGTTCCATTACCTTTTTTAATCCACTTGGTTTCTACATGACATTATACTGGGATCTTTATAAAAGCTCAAAAACGTACAACAGTTTTGTTAAAGCACGTGAGCATTTTGTCAATTTCATTCCTTTCATTACCCGAGAAATCACTCATTGTGCATAAAAAATCGGCACGTTGCTTCAGAAAAACGGCCTTCTCATTGAATTCCATTAGGTTATCACATCTCGGAAGTCGGTAGGGAACTGCGAGGAAGGAAGTAGCCTTTCTTTGAACTCTTTCTTTTTCATCTTAATTTATTCCCGTGCCTACAAAAATATTCTACAGTAGCAACGCCGCCTGTTTACTCTTTTGCTGAGAATCTCCATACATATAAAAAACGCATTTGTTATTATTCCGCCTACCAACCACTTATAATAATTCAGTTGGTTTGGCCTGGCGTGTGAAATTTTTAACAAAGGGATAGAGGCGACTCTTTGTGTGTTATGGGCTAGATAAGTCTAGTATTTTTTTGTAAATTGACCTGCTTAACACAAACACGTTCTAGGGATTTATTAGGCTATACTACGTCTCTGTATACATTTTACATGGTTTTGTAGAGTCAAGTGGTATTTTAACATTTTATTATTCTACAAAGGAGAAAGTAATGGCTGGTAAGATAAGCGCAAAAATGCGGTGGCCGTCCTAACAGCCAATATCTCATTTAAGACGTTTTTTGACAGAAGCACTCGTTACCAACCGGTTAAGAAGCAGCAACAACAGTTTCTCAAAAACTTTCTGTTTATTAATATGCCCCCAAGGCAATAGTATCAAATGGTACTAAAGAAAGCAAGAAAGTGTGTAGGTGGAAATTTACAAACGGAAGGGTTTCCTTGCCTCTTTGGAATTTGAATAATAGACACATATCAATTCTTCTTTGTTACTGTATCTCTGAGGATTTTGGAAAAGCCTGTGGTTTATGCTCTGGGTGAAAGCTGCGTAAGAATAAGAGTGAAAACAACAACACCATCAAAAATTATTATGCTATTTCATGGAACTTGCGTTTTTTTTTGTAAAAATGAGCTTTCAAAAAATATTCGGGTAATAGTAGACGTCATTAAAATTAAAACTTTTCCGCTTTTCAATCTCAATGACCTGACGTCAAAATTAATGAAGTGAACAGGCTTCCTCAACGGGCTAAAAGTTGTGAAAAGTTACTCGTGTCCTCCTCCGCGCTGTAGGAATGGGCACATGCCTAGTTGACTTGACATGATATATTTTTAACCCTATCGGTCAATAAACTTTACAATTGTAGGTTGTATAGTACAACTGACTGACCACAGACTGTGTGGACTGGTATTTCAAAGACAGACGGACAGACAAATCCTGTAAAATGCATGGGTGCGTATTCATATGATCTCATAATATGTTGAGGTGGAAAATTTTGATTCTCAGCGGAAAAATATAATAATAAAAGGGGATAAAGTGGCTTGTTGCTGTAAGTAAAACTGGAAGGAGAGGAAAGTTACGTTTCATTGAGAAACGATAAAAAATTCTGATCATGATTCCTCATCATTTAAGTCAGCACTTTCGTTGCATAAATGCATACAAACATGATAAACATGAAAGTGTTTTTCTCTCTTGTTTCAGCACAAAAGAAAAGATTTTAAAGGATTTTTTCTTCTTCTCAAAATTGAAACCAAAAAAACATTACACCAAGCCACTAAAAGGGGGTTGAGGAAACTAGGGATGCATGGTTAACGTTACTCGTTAAAATTTGAGGACATGCAATCGACTTGAGTACACATTTCAGTCATCATCATACAATATTACTGACTCAGCACAACCCACACTGATTTGAATGCATGAATAAAAGTCGTAAATTTTTATTACATTTTATTACATCTAAGGAATATGTACCTTCAAGCAAGAGATAGCGAGCAAAATACGTATAGGCATTCTGCCTTTAAATAATGTAGACTTGAACGGGGCAATGAGAGAAAAGTAGGCATCTTCAATTTGCCAAAAAAATGGCAACTCCTTTTCGCTCGACGTACATTTTAATGTTATGCAAATAAGTTTAATTTAATGAATAAAAATATTTTTGATGGTTTTTACATTTTTTTATTAATTGTTACGTCCGCAGTTCTGTGGGAAACCTCCGGCAATGACGATTTGTGAGCCGAATCAAATGGCGTACAGCAGTCGGATGGTCTACTCAAAATCCACGGAGGAGCTGTTCTCAAAAACGGAACGGATGCATTGTATCTGCCCTGTAGATCATAATTATGTGCTCGCACATCAACATTTCGATGAGCCTGATGCAGACAGTGAAGCAGTGGGATTTTCCTATACCTGTGCACTTGTAAGTTTTATAGGATGAGCGTGTATAGAAAAATCTATTTTTAAAAGCTAGCATATTATTCATTTGACACGGTTCCTAATAAAGTTAAAGTTATGGTGTCAAAAACTTACCGACTTTCGGTTTCACCTGTCATCCTCATACACCGTACTTTAACTTACTTCTTCAGAAGCATATAATAATATGATAGTACTCACTTTACTCCTTAATATACTCTATAGCCATGTTTGCAAATACGTCAAACCAAGCAATCCTTCCCAATTTACTATGAAGTCTAAAGAGGTTTTTCAGTTTTGCGGTTGTGCTGTTAAAAGTTAGCAGCCAAAAATTTTGTACATGTTACCAAGTAAAAGATTTGAAGTTTTAAAAGCAACACATGTGGCTCTTCTTTTCCTAACCAACAGCCAGAATTTGGTTGTCAATTGAATATATGCTTGTTATTATCATTTTTATATTATTGTTCACCATGTGTCCTTGTGGAATATTCCATAAAATTGATGTCTGTCTGTTTCAGTTGCCAATATGCGGAATCGGGGATACTTGCAAAACAGTAAGCGAAAAGGGTGCTGAATTCCTCGTTAATCGAAAATGCCGTTGTCCAGCAGATCTTCGTTGCCCAACACTAGGAAATCATGGAGTCAAATCTTTTGAGTTGGGAAATGGCCGAGTGGATATGCTTCGTTGTCAGCATTAAAAAATATTAACATGCAGACGTCCAATTTCGTTTTAATTATCATTATAATCATGTCAAAAAGTATTTGTATATGTGTTTTATTTGTCATGTATATTTATTCAAGAATACAGTTGTATATATTTTTTCTTTTTAAAAATAATTCGCAAATGTTACGCCAACATAAATAATATGTATACGTAATTAGTAGACGAAAAAGGTTGCATGTTGTTACCCAATTAGTTAATTCTTCCATATTAACAAGTTGTTCGTGAATGGCGTGTCAGTCATCAGGTAATCACGACGACGACACGAGCATGACAATTTTATTAGGAATTAAATATGTACCCAGAAAGCATCACTTTCACCTGACTTTTGCATTTATTTTACAAATTTGTTCAACTGTTTGAGCTGGAAATGTACGTAAAAAACTCCACTCGTTTCCATGAAATTGCGGAACCTGTTGCTAATTACGACATACAAAAAGTTATATCCATATTTTTTTCTCATTAGCATTTTTCCTTCCTTTTTTAATGCTTGTTGCTTTTCTTCTTTGTGATACTATTTATTAAGGAAAAAATGGTTTCAAAAAACTATATATAAAATGTACAATTATATACATACATACATATATGGCTGCGGTGACATATGAATTCTTCAGTACAGAAGAAGAGTCGGTTGGTTTTATATAACGAACAGTTATCATTATCACCATCATCTCCACACATTTACGTCGTTGTTGTGTTGGTAAATAGGCATCCAACTGTAAAGGGAACAGTGTCAAGGTCCTCTCTCCCTCGAACAGTGATAGCAACTTTGGTTCACTTGCAGAACACAAACCAACCAGCCCAAAATACTAAATAAAATTATAGCGTAGAGAAACTCTTTGTTTTATCATTTCATCCATGGTACATGAATTGGCGTAAAGACGCTGACGTCACCGTTTCAAAAACACGTAAAGCAAGAATTTATTCATAAATACATACACATAGAATGGGGTAGGAAAACGTAAATCGGAAACATAATCACGTTGCAAAACGGAAACTTGCTCTTCTCCATTCCAGCGATCAAGTTTTTCGCGTTCCTCGTCGTCGTGTCTGCATGTCTACAACAACAAATATGAAAGCGGATAAATACTTGATACAAAATATTATTGGGTAGGTCCAGATTCCAGCAAGAGATCTGCTGCCCCTTTTGCGTTTGGTGACCCAAGGGCTTTATTGCAAGTGAACAGGAAAGTTGCCACCACTGCACGCGTTACAACATTTATATTACTTGGCATCGTTCAGCTTTCTCCTCTGATGACCCATTGTGTTAGAATAAAATGAAAGAGTACTCTAATGACGCTACTTGTCAAATCCACTATATTATCGACTATGTAATATATTATTACAACATAATTATTAATACATAATAAATACTACTACTTATGTATATGCATCTTTTCTTTTCATTAGTTTATAGTTTAGTACTCATGTAGTTGTTAGTCTTGTAAGTTAAGTAGTAGGAAACGTGCTAAATGTACAAACAATTTATACACATGCCACATGCATACATTACACATACCTACATGCACAAAAGTTTATTTGGGAAACCGATACAGATAATTAAATTGAAAAGGTCAACTGATTTGAGGATGGAGTAAATCCAGAAATTGAATTGGATCTGCCTAATTAGTCAATTGATTGTAGAACGAAGTGAGCGCCCAGTAACAAGTGAAAGCACACCTTATCTCGTGTATGTCCCTGTTCCCCCAGAAATTTTTTCTTCCTCTGAATCAAAAAGGACCTCGTGTGTTTTTACTTAGCACCACTACCTTGTTTCTGGTGAAGGGAAAGATTTCTGTAAAAAGTTGAATAAATTGTAAATCTACTTTTTAAGAGTAATAATGTCTAATTAGTAAATACCTGTTAAATCAATAATGATTAGGTAAAGTAAATATGTAAAAAAATTGTAAATCTGATTATTATCGCGTGTGTAGTAATTACCTGTAATAAATTGTCAGCAGCAGCAAGAGTGCATTTTGTTTATGGAACTTTGAGTGTAAACTATATAGTTTTACGTATACAATGAAAGAACTAATAAAAATGAAAATAACTGTTTTAAAAATGAAAAAAAGTTACTCCCACATCCACACCTCTCTCCCTCGTATGTCTTCATTGTAAGGTTATGTTGTTGTGTTGAAAGAAAGATTCATGTGTTTAGGTTAGCAAGGTTTAACCTTTACAATAAATTTCTAGTGAAAGTAGCCATAAACATCTTTTTTCACTTTCATCCATTAAATAAATTATAAAGTTTATCTAGTTCATTTCAACACACTAGATGTTTTCCTAATTTCAAGTAGGCGGATGACTTAACTTTTGTGATGATTTGTGAACATGTTTTTCTCAAAAATCTATCAACACGTCTTTACAGGCAAGTAGTATAAATATTATTTTGCACAGAGAAATATATAATACTCTCCTGTGTCGTAAAAACATAAATACCTTCTTCCCTGACTGAATTTTGTTGACCTTATCACCCGAAACCTTATGATATCCTGCTGTGGAGAAAGAAAATACTCCGCAAAATCAATTCTGTGACGGCTGAGGTGATACAGAATCATGGACTCTAAAAAAATACTGAATTTCTTATCCAACTTTGTCGTCATAGTAATCATTCATGCTTGTAATTAAGCGTGACAGCATCACTCAACATTATAGCTTTTCAAGAAGCGGATTTTGCAACGATCACGATATAAGGAAATAAGCTGCAAAAAATATACATATAGCTGTTGTAGGAGGAGACATCACCACGAAGAAAAAATATGGCAGAAAAAGTTGTCCCAACTTTTACATCGTTCCTTCCACGTCAGTGCTAATGTTTACGTTAAAATGAAGTAGTCAAGTAAACAAGTCATTAGTCATTATTGTATAAAGAGTAGTGGATTCTATCTACTAAAGTAAAAGGTATGTATATATTGGAAATCTTGAACAACCCACGCAGCATGTTTTTCAGGTGAAAATTATACGACAAAAATTATTAACAATTTTTTCTTACCAATCTCTGTTGGTGTACAGTAGTCAGTAATTTAGCGTGGATGTAATAAATGTAGTTGGAAGTCATGCTTGAATAAGTTATCATATGCTAGTTCAGAGAAAGCTCAGAAAACCGTGAGAGTTTAAAAAGAAAACAGCACAAGGCGAATAATCTGAAGAATCCCTAGTAATAATATTTACTATTTTTCAATTTTCTTTGAATGATTGCCGATTCTTAGGTGGTACATCCGTTCCCAATCTTTTTTCATTGTTCGTTGGTCCGGAACAAATAGTGTAGGCATTTTTAAGAATGTATGAAAAATCTCACTTTTTTATATGTGTTGTAACGGGTGGACAAAATCCTTAGGAAATATGCTCCCGTTCCCTGGATTTACGATGATAAATCAATGCGAAAAAGACTCCGGAGT
>JAHZMV010005441.1:0-13407 GCA_027743765.1 Coecobrya sp. COE2
TGGTTCGGAGTATGATTACCAAAGTTACGATATATTACATGTACTATATCTTTTAAATCTGTTATCGATCGAGTTAAGGGTCAGCCACACTAGTTGTGAAACTTCAGTTTCATATACAAAAATAATACGAAACTTGACTTTTTGGTTCACTTTATATCCAAAATTTTGTTCCTGCAGACTTCAGTTTCAAAATTAATTGTATTATGCTTTAAAACTAACATGAAAATATAGTTTCCAATAACATTTGGGTGTGCAATTCGAATTTTAGATTCTTGAGTAGTTTCATTCTCAATAATGTCAAATATTTTGGTTTCAGCGTGCAGCGTGGTCAAACCTTTAAGTATTGCACACGTTGCATAAGATATTTCGGTTAGGACGCTGGTGTATATATACTACTTCTGCAGTACAGCCCATTGCATTTCGGTTTGATATGAGAAAGGCGTAGGTCTGAATAATTAAAAATGGAATTTCTAGTCAAAGTTATTATACTGCTAATTGCCCAATTACATTGGGGATTAGCAGAGCAGACACGCATTGAAATTGACACGTGGGATGATCTTGCCTCATTACCTGGTTGGCAACTTCAGTGTCCAAATGGCTATCAAGAGCAAGTTTCTGATTTCAACTGTGTTAGATTAGAAACTACTATTCCCCCGGAAGAGCTAAATGGTGAAGTCGGATTCTGGACGGGATGCACTTCCGAGTGTGTTCTAACCTATAGGTTAGGCCCATTAGATATTGGATTCGGCTTCCGTGCCTATTTGAAAGACATGCAAATGATGATTCGGAAAAATGATCATGTTAGTGAGTATGTCTCGGGAGAAAAATGGGTGGAATCGTATACCGATCTAGAGTTTACAACGGTAAGCAAATCTGTAGCAACTGAAACCATACAAGTTAATGATCACATTATATTAATTATTTTTATTTTGACCCAAAATAGTCCATCAGCTTACATTTAACTCATCGCACGAGAACCCAATTTATGATGTTGGATAAAATATTTCTTATCCGTGAGACACCAACTACAACTACAAATGAACCCCCAACAAATGCAACGACATTATTGCCACCAACTGGTTCTACCGCAACAACACCACCACCCGAAACATCGACCACTGAACCAACAACTACTACACCACCTCCACCGCAACAGGTAGTTATAGATACCGAGTCGGACATTCCTTCGGACGGTCGTTGGGAATTTGATTGCTCTGGGGGATATGCAGCAAGTCCAATTGAGTATGATTGTACAGGTGGAGGAGGCATAAATTTTCCCCCAGAAGATCTAAATGGCGAGGAAGGTTTTTGGACAAAATGTGAAGGTCTCTGCAATATCCATTATGTGGTCCGTCCAGAAGATAAGATGTTTACTGCTTCAGTTTATCAAAATGGTCATGGAGTGCAGGTATTCTTAAATGGAGAACCGTGGATGACAGTTCCTGGTGAGGGCTGGACCCCAATTAAAGTTTATCTTGGGACAGGCCAGGTAAACAGTCAATAAAAAGAAGCGCTAACGTGTTAAAATAAGTGTTTATATAAAATGCATTTTTATTTCAGGTTATTAAGAACGTATCTCTCAGTCTTGAACATACCTCTTCTGATTCTTTTGTTTTGCTGGACAAAATTGTCGTGGATGTTGAGTAACTAATCAACTGTTCGATTAAAAGAAACAAATCGTACAAATTGTTCCATAAGTGTAATATAATAAATAAGGCAATAAATATTGATTTGTAACCCTTTGACTTACAACTTAGAAACTTATTTTTTTAGATAAACACAGTAAATCATATAACATATATAAATAAGTTGAGTAAAATTCATCAAATGTCTGAGGGCGCCGAATGAAGATGTGAAAGAGGGAATTAAAATCGTTAACTTTAAATTAGATTATTGGATTTTTAAAGAATTTCAACGAAACGATATCTTTAATGATCAGAGTGCCCGGGTGCTAAAATTTAAAACATGATAGAATAAACTTTGCCTTGGAGTTGGAATGAAAGAAAGTCAATATGATTTGGAAAGGTCAATTTTGATTTTATTTTTTAATTTACAGTGAAAAACATATTAATACAAATGCATACAATGTAATTAAATTAACTAGTAGGTAAATTATTCGCTTATGGAAAGGAAGATCATTTAATTTCGGAATGACCACTATCAATACGAGTCCATAACCCAGCATGGTTTTTACTGCTTTTGAGCAGGGCACACACACAAAAATCATTTTTTAGTGAAGCTTAGACCTTGAAATCTTCTGACGAGTCTTCCGCTGCAAAAGAATTGGATTCAGAATTATGAGGGTGTCTGCTGGATTGGCGTTCCCCATCCCTCGCAAAAATACAATTAGTTGTCAACATCTTTCTCAGATTGGAGGAGTTGTCATACAAGTACTGGAGACGCACTGCCCATTCTAACCAAAAAGTATACCAATTAACCACAATTTAACAATTAAACCTTAATTATTCTCAAACTTACGATTTTAAAATTCTCGTCGTTTTCAATAGAAGATCTTGGTAATTGTCCAGTTTTCCCATGAAGTCAAAAAGTCGTAAGGTGGAATCTACGTCAAACCAGTTTTCAGGTTTCTCTTCCAAAATCTCTTTCATTGACTCTTCCAAGCTTGGGATCAGGTACTTGTGTCCAAGTTGAAGCAGTTCTATGGCCAATATCGAGCTTTCCAGGGGTTTTCCCAGGTCCTTGTAGTAGAGATAAGCTAGAAAGGCCCTTACTCCTTCTTCACTCACCTCAGGCATGGATATTTTATTCGTCTGCGACTCCTCCAAACCACTCCTCAGCATCGTTTTCAGAACTTCACTCTGAACTACAAAAGAAAGTACCCATGATTATCTTCAACATATCATGAAAGGATAATGAACGGTTTTAATGATAAGCACCTGCAAGAAAGGACCTGAGACACTTGACACCAATTCCATTCCTCGCAACAATTTCTACATCCGTGAATATCTCTTCGTGAAGGAGTTTCTTGGTGATTTGGACAGTGTCCATGCTCGCGGAATCTTCTCCCCCAAGGGGACAAATAACGGTCAGGATGAGTGCCACCTGCGCCGTGAAAACTGTGTCAAGAGCGGATGCCGAAAACCAGTCATGCTTCCATTCACAAGGGAATTCAACTTTGTCCTCGCAGACGCCCACCTCATCCATTCTGAGCACTTTCATGTCTATAATTTTTTTAATATTTTCCAATTTTCACCCCTTTAATTAATTTCAAATGAACGTTATTGAGTATTGACTTTATTTAACGTGTTACTGTATCAGCATTACCACAACTCTGACAAATGTTTAGGCCAGGTTCAATCTCCATCACTGGAAGAGTTGGTCCACTGGATGCACTGCTGTTTCTCGAGGGCAGAGAGCCCTTTCCCATTGTCTGTGCATTTCGAACCTCCAATTTAATTCGTACTCCAGATTCAAAAAAGTTGCTAATTTCTTGCAAGAATACCCCTTCAATCCGAACACTTAATTGGCGGTGATGTCGATCGGCGTTGGGGTTTGGAGCCACACGCATTATTCTTCCATTAAACTTCATTTTGAGAGAGTTTTTCTACGAAATCATACAATGGTTAACTTTAAACCCATTAGACCATTAAATTAATTACATTGGTTAATACCCTACCTTCATACTCTCCTTTTGCTTATTCTTGACAAGTTGTTTGAGTTTGGAGAAAGTGGTCCAATTTTGGGTGGCTTCCCCATCCGAATATACACCCAAATCCTGGACTTCGAGCGGAACTTCAACTTTCCCTGTACCGGCACCAACCACATTTGTTAATTTGAAGTTAACTCGCTTGGCTTTTAGTAAATATACTGACATTTTATATTATGACTTGCAAGAGAAATCCATGTTCTCTGTCAGCTAAAATCCATTAGATTTGTGTACAAAGTGTACATACACACGACAAGTGAAATGTGAACAGAATAAAAAACACAGAAAAGTGAGCTGGTTTGTTACTCCGGCCTTTCCTCAGCTGAGACAAGTAAACAAACAATACTTTTGCTCAGTTGACTTGGGAGCACATCTCCAATTTCTAAGAAATATAATATTATGGCAAAAATGTGCTATCATCCCTAAAATATCAAAAATTCCTTTGTTTTGTTTGCTTTTATGTGTCTCTACTGTATATTCTGTTTGTGATCCAAATAGTAAAATTGATAAGTTGAATGAAACAAGTTATCATTATGCCGACCAAACACTTACACGAGATGCAAAGTGAAAGCACAAGCAATATAAGCTGATAACACACCAAACTCTACGGCCGAATGCTTTTACTTTGAGATTGGGAAAAGTAATTATAATTGCAACCAAGATTGTAATGGTAATAAGAAATTGATAAAAAAAATTTGTTTCTAACTCTTTGTGAGTGGAAGAAATGTTTTATTTAGATATACCAACATTTTCAGTAATTAGGTTTAATACAGCAATAAAGGTTGATGATTCGGTAGGATTATACCTATCAGGATATTACAAATAAAAAGAAAATATTATAATGTTTGATAGCAACGTTGTCTGATGATCCAGTACTTATGATTCTAGCTTACTATTTTTAAGTTTTGTATATTTAGTTTTTAAGAATTATATTTGGCAAAACTGCAGTTTGCTCAAAATTTTGTTTCCTAATGGCCTTACTGTCAGTCGATTAGACAATTATGCGATCAAAGCTGAAAAAGTCATATTATTTTCTGTATTTGTCAAAGTAATGTCATCCACGTGCAAGTGTATTTAAAATACATTATAACGGCTTTTCTATTTAAAATGAAAGAAAACAACTTGACATTTCGTTTAAATCAAGATTACATTAACATTTGGACCATTTTATGGATAACTGTTTGATGTCACCTTAGGCAACCTTCATAATATACTGACCTGTCTTTGAACACAGTGAAAAGAACCTGTGCATAGGCACAGTCAAAGAATGGACGCCTGGGTCCAGTGAACATGAAGCTATAATTGAGACAAAATGAGAATATCAAACGAACCTAGACAGGAAATGCTTATTTTAAATAACTTATTGTTCATTTCTTATTTACTACCTTGCTTCTTAATAGTATCTCCATTATTGTTAGGGTCAAATTTATTTTGTTTCTTTAGGTGACCGTTTGAAAAACACATAAGTGAAATACATATTTATAGCTTTTAGTCGCCACCTGAACGTTTACACGTTCGACTATTGCCAAAATTATTCGATGCTCAAATATTTAAAGGATTTAATTTATGATTAAAGAAAAACTTTTAATTTCGTTGGAAACGTCAAAGCCTGTGCAAAATTTGACATTTTTTATTTTGTAGTATGCCCCATCTACATAGGTATTATACATAATGCATTGCACTTGAGTATGACTGTAAAAAAGTGCACCAAAATGTGGGTCACTATGGCATTAATGCATAATCACTCAACGCTCAAGTTCACTGGGCTGCTTACCCTAAAAATGTAGAGTATACTTTCTGACATACCTGGAAAACCTTCCAGCTTTGCTCGGATGAATATTAGCTTTGAATGAAACCTAGCCAGGATAAGGATTGTGTAAAGATATTATATGCAGAGTATCCTGTACTGCATACAATAAATGTCATAATTGTTTACTGTGTGTATAATTTCATGCACAGGAGCTTTCTCAATTAGATTTCTTCTAATCTGCATGTGCTCTCTTTATGCTGACTACAAAAAATCAATACAATACAATACAATACAGAGCACAGAAATCAATCTTGAAGTGAAAAGTGGATCTCTCCTCGTTCTTGTAATGTTATTACATAAAATCATGCCAGAATCATCAAATACGGTTTAGTGATATATACTTTTTATTAAATGTGAACAAAATACAAGGTTTTGTATTATTTCTTCGACAAAAGCAGAATTTGAAATAATACTATAAAAAGAAGTCATCTTACTACTGTGATATTTTAAGTTTTTAACAATAATTTCGGACTCTTGCTACTATATACACCAGAAACATTGAGGAAGATCATAATTTTCGTTCTCATTAATTATTTCCACATTGAAAAAGATTACATTATTTGAGAATTTAGTTACTAAAATGGTTTTGTATTTACACAATGTAGTAAAAATTGTAAGGAACGATTTCATCTTTCATTAGTCATACATGAGAAAATTACTAGCGAAAACCGTACAGCAACTAATTATGTAAGGTGCAAAGGACATCACTGAATACGTCTTGTTCTTCCGGATAAAATTCCTTCACCAATTCCAGAAACTTTTGGAAGCATTCTTTGGCCCGATTTTTATACTTCTCTTTCTGAAAACAAACAGAATTCATGTAATTTATTTATGCGCCTATTTGATTTTTAGGTAAATGTTTTAAATTCGGATTTTAGGAATACCTTGTCCTTGTAGATAAGAAATGCCTGAAGAAACATCTGCCTGAACGCTTGCATCATTTCATCCACTCCAGAAAATGGTTCTGGACGACCTGGACTAATTCTCTCCCGTATGTAGTTTAGATGATACGGCATCTTTCCTGAACCATTCTATTACATTAATTAAACAACAACACATAAATAAACTAATCAGCATTGATAAATTTAATGCACATAGTAAACTTACAAAATAGTTGGAAACGAATACCCAGCCAAGAATATTACTCTGGGGAATTCGGTGACTCTCCATCACAAACTTGCACGCTTTGAAATTTTCGGACCCATTAATCTGAGGAAGTAAAGTCATAACCGCCTCAATGTCTTGCATCGGTCTACACAAGTAGCACACCCATTTATCCAGTTGCACATTTTCAATAACTGGGGCGTGGCAGTTGTTGTGAAAACGGTTTCCACATTTGATGCAACAACTTGTAGTTTCATGGTCCGCTTCACTGCAAATTATACATGAAGTCTTGCTCTCTTTGTTTCCCTGAGTATTCTGGAAAAAGTTGAAAGAGTTGACTGGAGCCTCTGGAAAATCCGGCCACAGAATGCTCTTGGGATTTGACAAGCCAGAATGTGTGGTATTCCCAAACGATTCCTCTTCTGATGGATTTGATGGAGCGCATGATGAATTTTCTCTTGGTGCTTCTGGAACACTTGCTGGAACGTTTCTGTATTCCACTTGGCAGCATTTCCACAAGTACTCTTTAGCCCCGGCATCCGCTGAAATATCCACTTGGAAGTGGAAGTCTTTTCCAACAAATCTGTTGTAATTTCGGACAAATTCAGTGTTCATTTTCCCCAGTTTTTCCATCAAATCTTCATATTGCCTGCATCAAAAATATTAAACAACTCATTCAATTCTAACGAAATAATATCAAAAGATGGTAAGTGATAATAAAATTGTTGTTTAAAAAAAATACCTGGAGAATTTAATTGGAGCAATGTCAGCTCCGTTGTTGAGCACATTTTCAGCAATTTCAATAAATTCTTCACATTTTTGTTTTTGAAGCTGAGCACATTTCTTTCGCATATTTAATGCTGCCAGCTGCTCTACAAATTGTTTTTTTAATTCCGTTTGTAACTCCTTAGCCCTTTCACCCAGTACTGCCGCCTTAACTCTTGGTTTCATGCACTTACTCGGCAAACTCAGCTTGTATATCGTCCGAGATTTTCTTCCACTCCGTATTCATGATTTCCGAATGCTTACGACTAATCTCTTCAACTGCTCGTTGCATCCCTTCAATCACATTTCTAAAACATTAAATAATTACAGACGAACAAATAAAATATTTTACAACATGCACATTCAAATTTTGTAGGCATTCATATTTGTACCTTGTCATGTCAACTTTTCCCAGTAGTTTGGTCCTCTCTGTCTCAATGTGGAATGTGTCATGACCTTCATGGGCTCCCTCACATTTTTGACAAATTTTCTCGTCGCAGTTTTCGCAAAAACTCGACAACGTTTCACCCAAGTGATCCCTGCATTTGTTTTCAGTATTCTTCCTTTTTTCCAGCAATTCCGCCCTCTTGTCCTCAGTGAGGTCATCGACTACGTGATCCTTACTGTTTCGAAGTTGCGGGTGCATCTGTAAATAAAATCATACAAAAGTTAGGCATAAGTCGTAAACTTGTTTCAATGTAAATGTTGGTCTGCTTGAAATAATTATATTTACATCTTTGCACTTTTCACAAAGGCAGAATGAACATTCAGAACAAAATGCGATGGCCAAATTATCAAAAATGCAGTACTCGCACTTTAATAATCGCATGTCAGGCTTTTTAACAAAAAGGTTGGCCAGGATTATCCTTCTCTTTAACTCCTCTTCTGGGATCACAGTCCTACAGAGATTACAGCTGAATAATCCTGCAAAAAATGTAAAAATTATTAATGGATATCGTTTTGGAAATGCGTTAATAAATAATTGCACTTCAAAAAAGGAAAATGTACCTGGTTTTGACAAAGGCTCCAACTTTTTTGCGCAACTCTCGGAACATAAGAAGTGAAAGCAGGACAACGGAATTACTTCCTTTTCGTGATCTATCACACAGCCAAAAATGCATTTCAGAACATCCGGAAAACTTGCGTTATCTTGCCCCAACGGATCTTCAAACAGAGCATTACATTTTAATTACCATAAATTTACATTATTTTAATTTGTACCTCATGGACAACACATTAAACTTACATAATGATGCATCACACTCCACTTCCATGCTCTCCAACGTGGTCATATTTAATAGGCTTTACACAACGGACTCGCTAAACTCTTCTTACGATCACAAAACACGATTTTTGCAAGAAATGACAATAATCTTTTTTGCAATTTTGTTGTCTTAATATCCCAACAAATACAAACGAAATACTTTTAATTCACAAAAATTGGACTGCTCCAAAAACATCTGAGTAGTAAATGTCTGTGTAGAGGTAATTTTCTATAAATTTTTATGATGTCACATAACACACTTAAAACCCGGGAAAATTGTTATATAATTTACTCACTCACTTTCCTTTGCACTAGTTTAAAATCAGATGCTCTAAGTTGCAATCGTAGATTCACCACCGGGGCAAGCACTAACTATAAAAGCTGGATTCAATAATGTGGATTAGCGAATAGAACAAGATTTACAGTCAAAGTAAACATTGGAGACATTTTTTCTCCTGCAGTATACTCTGCATCAGCAGTTTTTTGGCACGGGTAGAGATGCATTTTACTCTCTTTTCTTGTGGCAGGATAAGATCACTTATGAAATGGAGTTGAGCTGGATCAAGGGCAAGTGGCCATACAGTGGAGTTGAATTGATGACGAAAAATGCACAAGATTTTTAGAAAAATGGAAAATGCATTGAATAAACTAGCTTTCATAATCACTAATTGTATTGAAAAGGAGTATAAAGAACTTAAACGGGTGTTATACAGTGATGAAATTTTCAGATAAAATGATTGAGACTAATGCCAAAACTAAATACCTACCTACATAAATACTTGTGTGAATCTCGTTGAAAACGCACCGCAAGAATAAAGAAATTAGTCACCGCACGCGCACGTCTACAGGCCCAGGTCCAGGAGATGAATAAGAAAGTAGATAGTGTGTATGTGCCGGTGTACACACCCACACTTCCAACCAATGAAATTACTTCTTCATAAAAACCCTCGCTGTATTCACGCAGCTCTGCTAACGAAAATTTCCTACAACCTTTCTGTGTAGGTAAATGGAAATTACAGGCAGTGACTTCAAGTAAGTCAAAAATATCAACAGACATTTTTGTTTGTCATGTAACTTGTTCTCAGGGTTTTCTGGTGCTTAACAATATGGTGCAATTTTAAAATACAGAACTATTTGGGAAGAAACATGACATGAGCTGGTGAAAATTCATTTCAATTAATTGGGAGTGGACATTGAAATAGCCGGACAGAAAGGTGTGGAGCATTTCATTTTCAATTTCGTACACAAACATATGGATATTTTATGGGTTTATTGGTCGCAAACAAATTATACACCCAAGATTCTAACTACAGATGAAATTAATTCCTCTGTGGGTATTCACAGGCTTTTGGAATAAGATGCTATTGTTTACAGAATTGAAAAGTGATGATGATCGAAGAAAGATGTTCCATTTAGTCCAAAAAATAAATCAACGACAAATGTATTGTAATCTACTTCTTCTGTGCGTTGTTTTCTTAGTAATAGTAGCGGTGATCGGGAATGGTTGTTTTTGGAAATAAATTATCAAATGAAAAAAATCCTACAAAATTTGCAGTACAAAAAGTTTTATAGTCAACTTGAGTGACATCTGTCATTTATTTTTGCTTGTAGACCGAAAAAAAGTCCAGCATGGCCTAAGCAGGAAGTAAAACCGGAGACAAGAAGGCCACGAAGTCTGAATGCCGGTTTCCGTTGACCAACCTAGCGTAACTACTCAATTATGTAAAATTATTCAAAATCTAATGTAATCGAGTTTAAGTCAGAAATGAAAAAAATAAATGCCTTGACCAGAAACCCTCCACTCTACTATTTTTACATGCATGTAGCATTCCTTTTTTTAAACATAAAAACCAGCCCAAACTGATAAGTGCGTAATTCATTGTAACTAGAAAAAAGATTATAATTGCAACAAAGTTATATTAATATAACTTTTCACCAAAATTAAACCTAATTTTATTATCCATTTTATTTCATTCTCGTGAGTTATCATAACATCAATCCATGGTAAAACAGCACCTCTAAATATTCCCCTTTAAAATTTAAAAAACCTTCAAATTGAAACTTAACTTAAAATTTCATATTTATCGTGCCATTAACTATAGGCAAGTACATGAATTGTGCATATGCAGAAAGGAGTTTCATATCATGTGCCTGTGTGCAGATATTATATTTTCAATAAAAAGTACTTATAAACAGGTATAATATATTCAAAGGGTAATAATAGTGTAAAAATATTGAAATTTTAACTTAAAAACTAGCCGTGAATTTCACTGATTTTTGCGATCTATTTTGTAGCAGGTTTTCTCTATTGAACGGGAAATATTTTATGTACAAATAAAGCTCTGTTTGGTTTACCTACTACTTATTTTGGAAAACACAACATGTAAAATATATCTGAAAAATAAAGCCTTTCAACATTTCAATTCTCACAATCTTTCGTCAATATTCATCCAGATTCATAATGCATACCTACCAATAAACTTCTGTGATTACAAAGCATGTCATAGTTGACACTATTCTTATGAGCAATTTTTTGTTTCATTCCATCTATCCATCCATTCTATCATTCCTTGTTTTTTTCCTGACTAATTATATGGATTACGAGACACCTTTCTAAAGAATTGTAAAAGTGAATGGAATCTGCAATAAATCAATACAATGCAATACAATACAATTAAAGGTATGTGAACTTGCGGCTATTCGTAATGCCAATATATTTAAGTACTGCCATTGCCACTTTACTCGGTAATAACTTTTTATATCTGAAATGTGTCCTTTGCCAGATAGCGATAATAAAAGATTATTATGTTCGTACGCAGTGGGCGTTTTGAGAAACCAAAACTTTTCAGTTTTACTAGCACATTATTCTTATTTTCATGATTATATATATACATGAATGTTATATTTAAACACAAAATTATATAAATTGTGTGCAACGTAGCTTACGCCACGTATGCATAATTATAACTAAGAGATAAAGTGTCCATTCTAATTTTAAATCCCATGAGTAATTTTTCCTGAAGCTAAAATGTCGCCCGCAGAATAATTTTATGTAACAAGAATTTTAAACAATTGTGGAGTGTAGAAAAATTAAACTGAGTTTTATCGGATTGTTTGTAAATATCAGTCAACAATTAATGTGCATGTTTTTCGTTTGGCTTAAGTTATATCCAATTTTTTTGCGAATGTAGATACCGAAATGAAAGTAGAGTATGCAGCGGCATTGTAAAAAGTGCAATAACAGATCTGTGCTAGTACAGTACAGTGCACACTATCGTGCAGTGCAAAAACAATAAGGCTCAAAGCTGCAGGCTGTAGTGTTGCTGTAGTGATAAAAGCGAAATGATGCAACTCTCAGCGGCTTTGGATTTATAATACGAGATATAGAAGCAGCAAGTATTGCATACTTTTTCTGTATTTTCTAAACACAAAGCTGATTTTGGACAAGTAGATGCATTCAGGTAGTATACTTTATGTTACTGTATATTCTTTTGGTAATTGTACAAACATGCCAAATCTGGCTAAAAACATAAACCGTTTTAAAGTTTAATGAAGAATCGCAGGTTGGTGTATATATGATTTTAAATTTTTAGTGATGGTGGCGTGGCTTAGGAGTAATTGCAATAATGTAGTATTGCGTATGATAATGTACTAATTTCGTAAATATAATGTTGTATTTCGCAATGGCGATGGTTTACAAAAATTAAAAATCGAAAAGCGGCTTTGATATTTTAAATCTGCTTTCCGACTGTTATTTGAGATCGAAAATGGAGAATAAATCATATTTATGCTACATGCATGGGTTGCGCTCTGAAATTTTGAAATCGTAATGGTCACTAAAGGTTGCCGTTGACCTATGATCTCAATGTTAGAACTTGACCGAGCTATAGTTATGGGATATCGATTGGTGAAAACGGATTTTGAAAATTCGAAACATCTCGAGTTATCGTGAACAGGGATGATTTGCCATTGCATAAATGTCATTTGATATATTTAGTCAAAATCATAAAGTTTTAAATCAGTTACAATTACAGAAGCTTTGATGAAGTATCACAAGTTACATGCAATCTTCGCTGCCAGGCAAGTGCATAGTCGACAACGTGTGTATTCGACTTCTATAAATTAGTGAGGAAAAAATTAAAAAGGCATTGAGCATTCATTCTTGTAATACAGCAATTATAATTATTACAACCAACCACTAGTAATCATTATTTTCTAAATTCTTACCAAGAAGAGCACTCTCATAGAAAAGGATTTCCTTGCATTTCCAACACGGCCTTAATTATCCCGTCAAACATGACACTCTTGCCTTTCGCTATTGAGGCCTCCATTGATGCTTTGCCTAGCCGCAATGGAGTTATCCGTTTTTATTTTTATTGTTCCTCCCACCCAGTATCCTTTGGAGAAACTGTAAATATACATGGAAAAAACTGTAACTTTAAAGAAATTTAAATAAGCTTGTAATAAGTGTCTTGAAATCATTAAACAAAACTTGGTCTCCAACTTTAATAAGACACCGGCATCACACCATTTTCCAATGTTTGACATGCACATAGCACCCAAATCAACTAGCTTCCATGTTTTCTTGGTAGATACAAACAAATTTTTAACGACTCGCTGAAGTTTATAAATGCCAAGTTAGCTAACCTATGTATCTATCTACCTGGTGAGTAATAGTTTTGCAAAAATTTATGTGCATTTTATATGCAAAAGAAAAATTGTCGGTATTAGCACTCCATGTGGTGAATCAGTATTATCAAAATAGTGAAGTAAGTCGATAACGGATATATGGCTATA
>JAHZMV010005442.1:0-11492 GCA_027743765.1 Coecobrya sp. COE2
GGTAGGCCCTTGGGGATAGGTGGGGAAAGTGGACAACTATCAAGGGAACGTAAATGCAAAATTTTGATCGAATATGTCAAATCGTTACGAAATGAGAACTACGCAAAGTCTAGACATTATTTCTAAAAATCCCTACGTATATACCTAGGTAATTTCATGTTTGAGAACAATTGAAAGCAGACAATTCATTAATGCTAGAAAGTCAAAGTTCGAATTTTATTTAACTTTTATTGTTTCACATATATATCATGCATGAATTATGTTTCTGTCGCTTCATCCGAGAGGTAAAAAAATTGGCCTGGAGTGCCAATTTAGATATCCGACTTAAGCAATTTCAGAAATTTAAAGTGATCACAATTCTTCTCCAAATATATGTATGTAATGAGTATTTTTGAGATTAAGCTTTGGCTGGGTGTGATAAATTCCAGGTCAAAAATCAGATAAAAATTGGGGAAATTTTCTAATTTTCATAAATTGGAAATCTTAATGAATTTTGGAAACTTGAAGCATACATCTTGAAGATATAGCACGCATCCAAGTAAATAAATACATACACATGTCGTATGTCCATATTATGTACCTATTACCGTCCTCCCGTAAAACTAATGTTTTTGTCAAAATATTTTGGGTCTCAAACTAATTGAGTCCACACGGGCCTAGATACGTACGTATATGTATGTGAAAGGAACCTTATAAAAAATGAAAAACTGTACATACATATATCGGCTGAATAGATGCAATCCGATACTTATTTATTGTTGTTGAACGGAAAATACTGTATATGGGGCAAAGTGGATGGGGCAAATTTCAAGGGGAGCAAAGTGCATGGGGAGCAAAGTTTATGGGAACCAAATTGACCCTGGGGAGCAACGGGCCTCTAAGGGTTCACACAGTATATAAAATTGTATGCCGTTTTTGCATTTGATATTACTGTTGATTTTAATGATTAACTTCATAACGATTGGCCAGTATCATTTATCTTTCTACACTATTTACCTTGGAACAAAAAAGGCCATTCCTGTTCCAACAATATGCCACAAAAATGTCAAAAACAATTATTTGCTCATTTTATAGATAACCATTGTTGCCCTTCCCCAGGGAATAAATGTCCCCATCAATAAAATTGATTGGTGTGTCGAGTGCAAAATAAATGCATACAATATTACTTATATTTGGTGTACACTCAGTAAGTTAGCAAACGTTTTTCCCTAAAAATGACTGTTACGGCAATACGATAATAGGTACATAATTTGGTTACGTTAATGCTAATGAAAATGATTATACTAGCGGTTTCGTTATTCGATTAATCTCTGCTGAAATATTTTTGATTTTTGAAATCGGTGACATGAGAATTTTAATGGGTTTCCACTTTGAAAATGCTCTGTCGTTGAGTTTCCATTTTGCGGATTATTGTTTGAAAATTGAAAAAAACTGTCATTAATTATTTTTCCCTTAAATGCTGGAATACACTTTTAATTGAAGTATAAACATGGTTTTAAAAGGATGTATATCCTTTTTAAAACAATCATTGATACATCGATACATCCTTCTATATAAATCGATTGAAAATATTTGTAAGATATTTACTAGCTCGAATAGAAACATGACTATGTATATTATAGGTAATATTTATGAATTATAATAACAGCGGATTTCTTTATCTAGAGGTCAGTATAAACATCTCAATGATAACGGAATGAATAAACCGGTACATGTCATTTATAAAAAAATATTATGAAATTATAAGTATTACAAAAGCGTAAATTTTCCAAGTCATGTGACAGATTTCATTAAATGGTTTTGAAAAGAGTCAGTGTCCAGCAAAAGAGGAGATGATGAAAGGCATTATTTTCATTTTTACTTGTTCTGTATGTAACAGTTCCGTAATAATATTAAAAACAATTTACCCAATAGAACGAATACATCACGATAACCGTGTGAAGAAGAACACTATAAAACAACACGAAAAACAAAATTCCGTAGACGAACGGCTTCGAAAATTAAGGGAACGGGAGGCAGCTATAAGAGGAGCGAACAAACAACAAAAAGAAGCGTATAGAAAACAAAAAGAAACCGACAGAAAACAAAACGAAAAAAAGAAAAAAAACAAACATTCCGCAGATAATGTGGAAGAAGTTGAAAAGGAACGTGGAAAATACAGCAAACGAAATGCAAATTGCAATAATGCCAGGGTTAAACGAGTCACAGGGTCTAGATGTGGATGTGCATTCTGTTTTCATCCTAACGGTGATGCGGATGTTCACCCAAACCAATTCGTAAAGGAGTACGCAAAGGCGGATAAGAATGACAAAGTTGAGATGGTGGAAATTGCAAAAAAGAATCGAGACAGGGTAGTGGGTCCAGAGGTGGGTGATTCAGCTAATGCCGGGAAGGTGAAAAGGTTAGTCCAGCTGGAAGATATGAAGTCACATGTCGAAACAACTAAGGTGGTAGATCAAGTAGAACATTTTGGCAATCTAAAAGGCAAAAACAAAAGGGGGACTGGATTCAAGATGACAGAGCACCTTGATAAATTGGGTCAGACAATGAAGCAAGTAAGCTCCAAAGTCAGAATGAGCGCCTCCAAAATCTCCAGAAGCATACAATCATCAAAAACTGCCATGCGTTTTGGAACAGGATTATCCACGGCCTCAAGTACAGTAGGTACTTTTTTTCTGGGTAAATCCATAATTGACGGAATCATGTATGGTGACACGACATCCTTGGCTATCATTGGAGGTAGAGTTGGGTATGACATTGTAACTGGTAGTGTAGCATCATTAGGAGCTAAATATTTGGATGAAGCCACCAAGTTCGGCAAATTCACAAAAGCTGTAGGAAGGTGGGCAGGACCCATTGGTGGTGCTGTATTTGATGTTGGATTGAGTGCTTGGTCCATTTCAAAATCTGTTGGAAGGATTACAAACGCCAAGAACACTTACGACAGAGATGACGCCATTGCTGATGTTGTCTCTGATTCTGTTAGTATGGTTAATACGGTTGTTGTCACAGCAATTAGTATTTCCTTTCCTCCAGCGGCACCTTTCGCTGTGGCTGCAGGCTTAGTGGTTGAACTTTTAAGTAAACTGGTTGTTGGAATCTTTAAAGCTTGGAATGAAATGGAACGTATTAACGAAGAAATTCCTCTTCTGGATTTTGAGAAGGATGAGGTTGTCAGAAGCCGGTTTTTTGACTGGTTTGGAACCCGCAAGCCGGACTACATTGATCACCTCGTTAAAGAGAAGGGAGCAAACGACTTAATTGTTCAGCATAAACTTGAGTTTCTCAAGTAAGTTTTCAATTTCTGGTAGTTATTTCATGATTTTTTCGGTGAAACGATATGAAGAGCTTTTAGTAGTTACTTTGAGTACTGTTTTTAAAGTTTTAGAGTTAAGTTAACATGAAGTTATACAACTACAATTCAAAATACATTACGAGCTTTTGTCTGTTATTTTGGATAAGCACCATTAGCTCACCAGAAGTCCTATCTAAAGAAAAGTCATGTGGTCGCTGCAACCTTTTTGTACAAGTGGCACAGGAAAATGTGACCAATTTTAATGAATGCGACTTCAGATGAGAGAAATGTTTGACGCTAGTGCAGTAGCGCTACCAAAATACGCTTCTGATCTATCACTTGTGGTATTTAAACAGTGGTGTAGCCGGCCTGCGACCTAGGGGTGGGCAGTGTACTTTTCACAATTTAAACACTGTCTTGTGTTTTAATATTTTAGAAGGTTTGCATTGAAAACAGGAAAATAGGCAAACAATTTGCAATGCTACTTGATTATCCTCAATCTTTATGGTGATTATTGTTTCATTATTTGATAACAATTAATTTATGCGTACTGGTTATTCATTTTTAAAAGAGCCACGGCGTGCTAAATGCACATACCAGTCGCCCGGCTTACGCTTGTTCCTAGCAAGCACATGAATGCAAAACAATGCATCAGAATACAATTGTAAACAAGAATTTGCAGATACATGGCGACCAGCTGGATTAGGCTGTTTTCAGTGCAGATAGCCGAGGCTCTCGTAGAAATGAATAACCTGTTGTAAATATAATTTATATTTAAATCCACCTAATTAACAATTCAGTCAAATAATCAGAAAATTTAATGAAGTACATAATTTTGAAAATTACGGTCCATTTTTATTGAATGCTTCGGTTTTGTTTATTATTAGCTGCAGAAATGAATCTCGTTAAAATAAGTCCGAGACTCGTGAAAAAGAAGTCCTAAAATTTTATTAAAATATGGAATATAACATTAATTTACTGCAATTATTAAATACATCACTATCGGAGATATCAATTAAACTGATAATTAAGTTGCATTTGGTAAATTTAATTAAGTTAACAATTACATTAGATGCCAATTGACAAATAACATTTTTGATTGTCGATAAAATGCACGACCATCATATTCTGGCTTAATGAAAATCAAACATGTTTGCCCTTCCACCTGGGATTAACAAAAGTACAAGAATTTTAATCAGTAAACTTCTAATAAAGCATCTTCAATAAAATGCGAACTGAACGATTTTTTGAGAAATTGTTTCTATGCGTACTAATTTATAGAGTATACACATAAAGTGATAATTGTTTAGAAGAATTTCTAAATATTGCTGGAATTGATTTTATCCATCACTTCAAATTATCGTCACCCAGATGAGGTAAAAGAGAAAAAAATATGTCGAAAAAAAAAAAAAAAATAAGTACATAATAAAGTACATAATAAAATATAAGTAAATAAAATGAAAGTAAAGTACTACTAATTACATATATTTGAACTTGTGGTTAATTACCTATTCCCCGGGTTTCATCTTTATGTTAATCCAGGCATATTTTGGCAGAATGGTTTCTTTCCCTTTTTATTTGGAGAATAATGAGAACGTTATATTTTTCTACAGTATAAGTAGTTGATTTTCCAATCATTCCTCCGATACACGACGACCTATTTGTAGGAGAACATCAGTATTATCAAACGTATGTAATTTTTGTATAACCAAAACATGACTTTAGACAAATTCTATAGCCGGTATTCCTTGTTTCCACTTTCAATATAAAAACTTTTAAGTTCATAATATCCGAAACGAATATTTTAGTTATCCTCATTATGAGATGGCAAAACTGAAAAAAATTGAATTATAAATATTTCGTGTATCATTGTCGGATGTGTAAGCGTTGGTTTACGAATATATATAAATACCTACAATGCAACATTTAATCTCAAGCTGTTTTTTTTATTTTAAGCGAAAATAATGATTTCCTGGGAATTGTGTTTCCCTCTCGCACACTTCATTATGACGGTGCGTGTCAACTCACCAGACAATTCTGCTGGTACAATCTTCTTGGATTTTGTCCCCCCTTATCTTATGAGGAAAGGAAAACTATACGAACAGGTTGCGATTGGAACCGGGAATGTGGTGGCGAAATGTGCAATGATCACTGGAAAGAGTACTACGAAAATGGGGATAACATTGGGTATAATGATTACAAATGTGAATGCGATGGAAGTGAAAAAACAGCTTTTGGACATCCTCGATTAAACTCTTTGGTCGACTTTACAAGAAAACAATCTGTCTATTGGGAACGTGCAGTACCGAAAGATGTACAAAATGCGGAGTTCCAGTGTAAGCCCGGTAATCTGAGATACGTTGACCACAAGGTGTCACAACAAAACTCTAGAAAGGAATACCTGTGCGAGAATGCCATTGGATTAATGCAGCCACTGAACAAGAGAAAATCTGGACAAGTCATGTTCTTTGACTTGGAGAATGGTAACGATACAGTACTTCTCAGCGGATGTGACGATTTTTCCAGCATATTCAAAATGGGGGAAGAGGGGTCCAAAGAATTTCATGGCGGGGATGCTAAAAATGAATTTCTCTTTGATTCCAAATGCAAACTAAATATACGAGGTACGATAACTGGAGGACATAATTTCAACGATGGGATCATAATTGGTAACGCGTGCGCAGAAGGAAAAAAAGTGTCAATAAATTTTCGAAATGGCAAATTGAGCAGTGAAGGAGGCAACTTGGCCATGGAGTTCTCCTCCATTGAACAGTTCACTGGAAGAGAAGGACAACCTGAGTCGGTGGAGGTGGCATGTTCTACAAGAATAATACAGGGTGGAGGTGGCAGTTCAATTTCAAAAGTGGATATGATAAACATTCCGAATCATCCTACATGTAGATATCAGCTAGAAGTAACTGGATCTCCGTATACAAAAGTTACATCGGCAGCAAGATATGGTGATATTTTTGTGTCTATCGGCAGCGATTGGACCGGAATTGATGTTGAGTTACAACATGGACCATCAAATGAAACAAGACAGGGAATAATTTTTAAAACCATCTCAGCAAGCCAAGTTGTCGGTTGGGTTTTGACAAGGCACGGTAATATACTCTTTGTGACGACCCGCACCTCCGTAGCTGGCCAATCACAATTCTCATTTAAGCTGAAATCTAAAGTACCTAATCCGACATCGCTTTACTTCAGCGAAATTCCCACT
This sequence comes from Coecobrya sp. COE2, assembly GCA_027743765.1. Lineage (NCBI taxonomy): Eukaryota > Metazoa > Arthropoda > Collembola > Entomobryomorpha > Entomobryidae > Coecobrya > Coecobrya sp. COE2. The sequence continues at coordinate 6,516 of JAHZMV010005442.1, forward strand.
GGCTCTCCTTATTCCGTTTTATCCATTTCTGAAGAAAACAACGATACAGGAATTTTTTACCATTCAATACCGTGGCATAATGTTTCACTGGAGCGGAGAGGAAACAGAGATATTGGAAATATCTTTCACGTAAGTGGGCGCTTGTGGCAAGTGACGGGAGGAGATAAATCGGACGAGTTCATTTTGAATACAGAAAATGTTCGGTTAATTGATGGGCGAGGTGGTATTGATACGTTGAAAATTGATCCTGGTTTTCGAAAGTCAGTTTTCATTTCTATGGAATCAGAAAATATTTTAAACGTGGAAAATGTAGAGGGTGTTAATGGCGTACCAATGACCGTGAGGACATCCTGTGACACGTTGCATGTCGCTACCAAAGGTGGATCTACCTATGAAGCAGACGTAGTCATTGTTCCATCAAAAACGTGCAGTCAAAGAGATACACATATTTTTGCTGAAGGTCACACGAAGGTAGTATTGGAACATAGGAGATACCCGGCAGTTGATAATGACCTTGTCAACGTGGTAGTAGGAGGAAATGAACAGAAGAAGATAAATATTGAACTAGTTTATACTTCAAAAAACCTGAAAGTTTGGTGGTAACTGTAGCGTTAACGCACCGAAACTGGACTACTACTAACCTACTTCTTCATTCTTCAACAAGAGAATACAATCAGGAATACGTTGAGTTGTATGGATTCAATCACTCCAGAAGAGAAGAAGGAAAAATCAAATTTATGCTGGAACATAATTCAAGTACCACGTTGGGCTCAAGTTTTGAGATGCCATTTAATCAGGTGATATTACTAAATGCTACTGAAGAACCAAATGGACAATATATCCATAGCGTCCCCATTATCAACTGCGGTAGGTCTTTTTGGTCTAGAAAACATATTCTGGTTGACGGCTGGCGATCAAGATTGGCATGCAGTCGGTGGAAATCTTAGCGACGTATTCATAATTAGAACAACAACAAAATATGGTGGCCGGTACAACATCAATGGGGGCAATGGAGGACCCAATACGCTTGTTATTGAGGATAATACGAATGATACCAAATCAGCATTTGTTGTCAATCTATATGAATTCCAAATAGGCTACCTTCGTACCATAACAAATAAGAAGGACAGAATTACAAACATCCATCATGTCCTTGGACGGGAAAAATCTCCCGATGTCATTTATGGAAATTGCGATACACAAATCATAGATGGAAAAGGTGGTTATGGCGATGGCCCTGGAAGGGATATAATTGAAATTAGCTCGGAGTTTTGTACATACAACCTCACTGTCAAAATTAGATCCTTCTCTAGAGTCCGCAACATGGCAGTAACAGGCACCTTTCATTATCTTGTTGAGGACTTATTCACCAGCTCTATTGTGTATGAGGCAACAAGAGAGAACATTCACTTTTTCAAGTTTTTATTCCATCCATGGCAAGTTATAACTGCCGTAGCATTCAATGCGTCCACAGATACTCTCGGGTTGAAAATATGGGATGGGATTCGTGAACAAATTCATGTGTTTCCAATGTCAAAGTCTTCAAAATCAGTCGACGAATACACGAACCCCGTATTTGAGTTTCATCCACCTGATAGCTCAGTGTCTTCTGATATTCGTGTTGGAGCGGATGGAGTCGTAATGTCTACATTTCTCATCAAGTCTGCTACAAATCCCAGTGAGGTAAGAGGACTTCCGGTTGACTTGAATAGATTCCTGATAAACATCACATCAGGATCCGAAAATCCAGAGGGAGAAGTTTACGGCTGTTCTGACGCAATCCGTTGCAGCGGCAACCAGTTTTGGATTTTTGGTCTTAACACCAGCTTGAATATTTTGGATGGTGGAAAATGTCACAATGATAGTTGTACCAACATTGTCCAATTTTCCAAACAGTTTCAGTCGATCAGTGAAGACCGAGAGATATATGTCGACATGGACATCTTACTGGGATCAGTAGGAACGTACGAAGGGGATGTAATCATATCTGAATTTAAAAATATTCATGAGTTACACGGAAAACGTGGAATGGAAGTTCACACAACATGCGATACTCGTCAAGTCACCAATGTTGATAAGGTTTACATTGAAGACAAGGATTGCCAACTGAACCTGATTATCGGAGTTGAGAATTACACAACCGTTTGGTTCGTGGAGTCATTGATGCCGCCAAGAAACGATAGTGCTACCAAGGATTTAACACATGATACTAACGCCACTTGGGAAAGCACGATCCACTACCGTTTTTCACGCCCTATGTCATTTGAAATTGAAGGAAATCTCACGACCATATTGAAGCATAATCATACTTTTCATCTACCGTTTGAACTGTTCTCCTTATCCAGCCTGCAATTTGACTTTGATTACGACATCCTATATTATGGTTTATCCGAGGATGAATATCACCTTCCAATGATTACTGAACCTGCCTTCAATGAGCAGTTTTACCCTCAACCGAATTTACTAACGGCAGATGGTTACAGGTTTCAGATTTCTCGAACTGGTGCCATTATTGCAACCTTAGGCGATACAGCTGAGGGAAATGTTCGTGTGGATATGATACCTGCATTACAAAATACGGCCAATAAATTATCAATAACGATGTTTCTACACTCACAAACTGACTTTTTCTTCATCGGACATTCTGCAAATGGTCAAGACAGGAATTTGCTCCAAAACATAGCAACGGCTACGAGTCACCTTAGTGGTGGTGGCGCAAACGACACCATTTACGATATACTAAGCTTGACCAAAGACGTGTACATTTACACTGGCTTCAGCGAAGAAGAAAACTGGAATGCAACTGAAAATATAGATAAGCAGACTATCGACTTGACAGATATTGTGGTTCCCATTCGCCATCAATCTGGTACAAAATACGTTCCTTCTCTTCGTTCGGAAGGAAATAATCTAGAAATTTCCATGACCGGATATGACGCCATATTTCCTGGAAAAGTGATTATTGTCTATGGAGCATTTCCCTGGGTGGCGAAGCGGATTCAACTGCTTCTCAATAGTGCCATGATGGATTTAGTATCAAATCTTGATGACCACCGGAATCTTGCGAAAGAAGAAACATACCGAAAACAAAAACGGTCCGTAGAATACTTGGAACAAAACACATGGATGATTCTACCCCGACCTATAGAGATTCAGCAGGATATATCAGTCTATAGCATATCTCCGGATGAGATAGAAGACGGCCAGGAGATTAGACTAGAGCAGAAAAAGGCATCTGCTAACGATTCCATCGACGACATTGCTAACTCTGCCGGTTCCCCTACAACTTATAATATCGCTCAGAACGAAAACGATTTATACATGACAAACCTTTTAAATTTTAATGATTCGGAAATTCAAACAATAATAATCACTGGTTTCTACGAGGACAATGATGCCAATCCGGATTCAAATATTCCATACTTTTCCATGCCCAAATCAATAATCGCACTGAATGTGAAGTTACCGGGACTCAGCTTAACAATAAACGAGAACACAATAGCAAATACAACCATTGAAGAGTCACTGGATAAAAATGCCACGGAGTTGCCAGTTGTTGTGCTTAACTGGAGGGAAGTTTTGCACAATGCGGAGGATCAATTGCTGGAAGATATGCCAGAAATTGCCAGATCGTTTTGGTGCGAGGAATGCCTTCCTTGGTGGAAACAAAGAAGAACTCACATAATGGCGGGAGCAGCTTTTGTAATTTTTGTTTTGTGTCCATTTTTGATATTTGTCTACATATATCAAAGAAATAAAAGGGGTCAGTACTCCTTAGCAACTGCAGGGAATAATCGGAAGAATGTAATTCATGAGAGAGTGGATGACGATGATGCTGATGGTGGGACAGAATTGGAATTAATTAAAATGTCGGCTATTAGAAAATCCGTTGTCGGTGCGTTGGAAAATGAACCCCTGATGAAGTAATTCGGTGTATCTTAATTGATTTAAATTCTTTAATTTCTATAATAATTTAGTATTGTGTTATTTGCTTATGTTGTACATATGTTCGTTTCAATATATTGTAACCGCGTTCCTGTTTCTAATATACATACCTATTACTACAAAATTAATGAACTTGTAAAGGAAAATTGCGTTTATGATAATAAATTACTTATGTAAGCTTTACATTGTATCAACAGTATTAAAACTTTATTGTTACAAATTATTCATGAAAATAAACATTTGATGTTATGTTTGATGATAATCTATATTTCTATAATGGATTTGTAGACGCCTTTCTCATGTGTCATATTATTGCTGTTTGTGTAATTATTTATGATAGCCCATAACCATAACAGAAACAAACACTTGTTAACTCATATAAGTGCCTCATATGTAGCAACAGAATATTTCATAATATTTCCGGATGTATTACATTCGAAAATAAACTTTGTAAATTATTATTACGTTGTAATGTTCTTGATACGGTTGACTGTTGCAAATATGTCTTATTAAGTAATATATTTTTGTACATTCAAAATCGTCAAAAAACATGTTGATAGGAAAACAGAACAAATCCTTTGCTTCAAGTTTTGTTTTGATTTTAGTATTTGCTATTGGATTCTAGAGTGCATTCAAAGTTAGAAGCATAAAAATGATAACGGAATGAAAAATATTTGAGTGGACTATGCCTACATTTCTGTAAAATTTATTTTATGAAAGCTAAATAAGTTTTGAGTGTTTTTCTCATTCTTTGTCTATTTGGATTTATGACTATATTTATATAACTGGAGCATAATATTTGAGAGTCTTCAAGCAAATACAATGTAATTATATTAAACGATTTTTGAGGAACTTTTATTTCATGGACAATTTAGTGGTTTGGTCATGGTAGTTATCGTCTGGTCGTTAGAGCGCTAACATGAATGCATTTATTTGTTTTGGAGTAAGTATTTTAACCCGTACCACCCTAATTACATCATATCTTTAAAATTTCTTTGTCGGTACATTTTATGTTAGAGGACATCAAAAAAG
>JAHZMV010005443.1:0-19474 GCA_027743765.1 Coecobrya sp. COE2
CAAATACATTTAAACAAAGAATACGCCAAGCGCACGTGGCATAAGATAAAATACAACAAAGAAATAATTTCAATGACTAATGCTACATAATATACTTAAAATAACCGTCACTTCCTGACAATGTTCATTATATTATGGCAAATCTTACAAATAATTCTTACAATAGGTTGGTAAAACCTGTGAGAATTAGTTTTCTGTAACTTGTTGACTGATGTGTATGCTGTCTGAAGCAAATAATGAGAATTATATTTATGTTTTGATGGAGATGAGTATCTGGCCTGGTTCAACTGGGTTTATGGAAACATTAAATTCCATAACCATATCTCTTCATACACCAGTTTTCCTTCATCTTTTCTTTCAATTGTAAAAATTTAAGTAGGACAGCATTGGATATAGATAAAAATATTTGGGATTTTACTACAAATTTGAATAATCTCTACAATAGAAGCTATAGGGTGAATCTACAATTTATATTGATTATATGATGAATTTTTAATAATGACGTATATGATTTTTGATGATATAACCTCTAACAATACTCAATACATATTATTATTTGGCTTTTGATTCGCTAAGTGAGTTGAGAGTGTTTCCAGTATCGTATTTTATGGGTCTTACCGCAGATCTCTGGCGTAATTTCTGACTTTGTACCATGAAGCTATAATATACGCCTACACTGCATACAATTTTGTTGTCTTCTGGATCTGCAATCATCAAGGAAGCTTAATGATACAGGCCAAATCCGTGAAGCAAAGCAGATTTGAATTGAATTCAACTGGAACTGATTGTAATCACTAGGTTTGAATACGAATGATCGGAGTATTAAATCTGTGCGTGCAGCTGAAATATTTTTTATTGCTTATTCCATCCCCACATAATTAAAAGATCCATGATGTAATGAATACCAATGCATTTTAAGTATTAATGTTCAAAGTGTGCTACTGCTGTTTAAAATATTATAATTTCTTGGATACGTCAATCTCGAAGTAATCAAAATCTACTTGTTCTACTATAGGTAGAAAGTAGATTATTGCAAAAAAATCGTTGGTTATTACACGATTAATTACTTAACTAACTTTGGCAGAAGGCAAAATAAAGTCACAAAAAATCGCGTGCGCAGCTGGGAATTTTATCGGTTTTGTATGCAATTTGACATTACATGGAAAAGGTTATTTTTTCTAACAAAATCATTTCGGCTTTGTTTTTCAATTTGCAAACTCATGTCCTATGATGACGTTAGATGCTGCAGGTAATCCCGTCAAGAGTAGCTAAACTGTTTGCTTTGCACTCGATAGCACAAGCACACTATATTGAGTGTTCTAAATGGTACATGTAGGTATGTAAACTAAACAACCGGTTTATTGAACTGCAATTAAAAGCCTTCATCTACCAAGAATTCAGTAAAACCACTAAATGATTGGACATACTTTGGAAGACAAATGTTTAGAGTGAAGGCTAAACCGTAATGAAACATTCATGCTTCCAACCCAATTTGCCTTGAAATCAAGCAGATTTGTAGCAACGTCACGAATTCATAGTACAGGAATTTTCCTTAGAAATTTCAATTCACACCGTAAAATCACATGAATTAGGTACATACCTTGATTTTCGAGCCAGAAGAGACTAGGGTCGGGCGAAATGAATGTAGGTAGGTAAGTATTTTAAGAATTAAATATGCATTAGAAATTCTTAGAAATTAGAAGAACGAATAGTCGAATCTATATCAGTTTGTAATATAATGAATTTAAGTAAAAATTGAAAACACTGTCAAGTGGAATCTAATGTATTTGCTACACCCCAAATCGAATATCCATTTTTTACAAAGCTAATTGCTATTTACATTACAACAAAAAATGGGTATATATTTTCTTTAATATTGATTAAATAGGCCATTTCCCTGTTCTTTATATACCTATACTGATAGTATTTACATGGAATGATAAATATAGAAAATCGACTGAGGATTAGCTGAGGCTAATGACTGCTCCGAGGCAAAAACCTCTGACATGTAGACAGATAATTAATATGAATGAGAGGTGACTGGTGACGTTGACATTTTTAAGTTGATTCTTTCGTGAAATATCATATCATAGAATATAGAATTCATTCTCAGCCTAACGATTTGAGATAAATTATTTCTGAAGAGAAGTCATCTCGAAGTGGTATTTTTATTTAATATTACCGTGAATGCAAATTTTCTCAAACTCATAAACTCTGTGTTAAATTATTCAGACATTTTAATTTTAAAAAGATTTATCGAGCATACACTTTCACTTACAATGTACGCACACAACTGTAATGGTAATGTAATGAGTAGAGATGCTGCGAATGAAGTACTTTTGCATTTTGCAGGTTTGTAGGCGTTGTTACTTACAATTAGTTTGAATGGGAGGAAGACTTTTAGAACCAGTAGCATTTATCACTATACTCATACTCACAGCACAAACATCAACACGTATCTCGTCACCTCGTGTCTCCGATTCAATCTTTAAGGATGGTAATGACCCTTTAATAACAACAGAATATTATAGCAGACTAATGTATTGGAACTAAATTGCACCCTGTCGCATACGCGAAATAATGCGTTCCACACTGTGTATTAATATTATTTTTGAAGGTTAACTGCCTCATCATAATCACAGCAAGCACAAATTACCACCAAAGAACAATCGACCAGTCCAACGAAAAAATTGTGGTCTAGTGATTGAGATAATAATATATAGACTTCGACTATTTTACATATATACATTGATTGAGTTTGACAATTGACAACGTACTGAAGTTTGTTCAACGTTGTGCGAAGTTCATGCCAAAACCTTGTACCTTGATCCTGCAATTTTGATTGTGTGGAAAATTATTATGAAAAAACTGATGGAGCTAATTTGACAGTCGGACATATTCTTTCAAGATTCCGGAACTAATCTGTTGACTTGAATACGTGTGTCTCAAACACAACGGAAATGTTTAAGTTACCATTTTATAAGGCACGTCTAAAATGTATTACCTATTTATGTTAGTTAGGGTAATGTTGCAACTTGCAAGTAATTAATTGAATTTATTTACTGTTTTACAGTTTTTATCTACGTTTACAAGTGTCAATTTTGATACTAACCAAGCAAAATAAATTTATGAAATTCAGTTGCAACTTATTTGTAAGACATTTTGATTATAACTAACTGATAATGAAATGATGTATACCTACATAAAAACAATAAAGATTCCAGGACTCACTGGATATAGGATATTATATGAAATGACTCAACTGAGTAAATTGTAGACAATGCAAGATTACCATTATGAATCATTGCCATTATTTTAACTGTGCTATGATGAACGCATACAGTTTTATTACGTGTAACACATCCTGTATCCTGTTCCTTTTCGTCTACGGCAAAACCTCGTAAACTGAAAGGTGAATATATGCTTAAAGATATTATATGGTCTGGTCAGTTTATACCTTGCCTGTCAACAATTATATTTTAGCAATAGTTTTGGAATAGGTATGTTCGTATGAAAAGTGGAGTAGGGACTAGGGATCTTGAAATGAAAGGCCACTCTACACAATAACATTATTTTCAGGAAATTGCTCATTGTCGGCATTTGTATCCAAGTCGTAATGTTGGAACGCAAAATTCTTCAATTTAAGATCGCATTTAAGCTGAAAAGAAAGGAGATCTCCGGAAGTTCCGTGCATTGTTTTAGGTTCAACAAAATATTTCTTAACGTCTGTATTAATCCATTTGAAAACACTTAAAGTATGTAACACATATGCATAGACGCATATATACATACAGTATACAATTTTTCATTGTAAAAATAATTAATTATTGCTTCAATACATTTGCGTTTACGTCTTTTATTGTTAAATATAAGTACATACATACACACAGTATACGCTCAGGTACACTTAATATACATTCATCTGAATCTTTCTTGTAATTTGTCCATCCATAAAGCTATACATTTTTACTGCAATCCAAGTACTCCTACGCCTGCACCCACAGGGTGCTCCTGTGGTTGATTGGAATCATTCGCAGTATCGCTCACCAATTGAACGTAATTTTCCTCAGGGCCAACGGTGAATGTCAAGTAGCGTCTGTCTATGCATCCTGACGGACAATCTCCCGAGCCTATAAAGAAAACGTATGTATTTTTTCCAGCTTGTTCATCACAGGTCAATGTGATACTGGAAGATCCACCAATGACACCATCAGGGCTAGCACCACTTATTCCCAACTCTTTTTGCAGTAGCTCCGCCAATTTTTCGGGGTTATACGGTTTTGTGAATGTAAGCAAAAATATAGTATCCTGGAAAATTTCCTTTATTTCTGCTGGTCCATATTTGCTAGTCTGAATGGCTTCCAGACTCTCTTTTTTCACATCGCTAATTATCAATTTGCCCGGTTGCCACTTTGGAGTGTGGGTGACATCAGCAACCTCAGCAAATTGGGAACGTATAGCTTTCAGATCCTTTTCTATTCTTACAACAAGGTTTTCGGGGGGAAGGAGTTCTCCAGAGGACTCCAGAGAGATTTGTTGGGCTTCCGAAACGTCCTATGATATCAAGGATAATAATTTGTTTTACTTTAAGTCATAAATTCAATTCAAGAAACTTCAATAAATTGCACACTCACCATTGCTATTGTTCTCCCGATTGCATAATAGCAAATGAGAAAGATGGGAAATGCAAAATTTTTGAAGGACAAAATCATATTGGACAACAGATTGGAGAACTCGATGGTTGTTGAAATGATAGTTCCGACGGTTATAATGATGATGTGATTGGTAAAACCGATTGTCTATATATGCGTTAGATTTGTTGATATAAATTTGTTTTTATATTCATGTTGATGTGATGAAAACCTTGTATTTTTCACTATCAAGTAATAAGACAGCTATGTTATGACTAGATATTTTGGTGATCTCTTTCTTGATGACGTGAGTATAATGTCTGTCAGTATCATACATGTTGGTCCCATATCAATTATATAAATGCTAAATACATGCATCCAAATCCAAAAAATACACCGTTTTAAGAATTCTATTTATAGCCTCAACATACCGGTATTATATATTTCAAGTAGTTAATATTCATAAGGTATTTTGATTTTAATTTCATCCTATAGGTTTTATTTATTAAATATTAGAATTTTATGAACCCGTGCTAAACATTAAAATATCAATATATTGCATTAACAAATTCCAAAACTCTAAAGCATATTCAATATTACTTATGTGCTGTAGCATTTTTATGTTTTTAAACCGCATTTCAATGTGTGTGGTTCCTTCTGTATTTCTGCATACCTATTATAAATTATAATTACATAAAACTCATCATATCCAGATATACAAAGGGTTTTGAATGGTAAAAAATAATAATAAAATTCTAAAGTAATGCAAATATTTTGTTGAACTGCCTTCGGATTTTTATTTTATTTTTAAAAACACCAAAGCAGCCTTCACGAAATTTCACGCATATTACAAATGTTGAATGTTGGTTTCTTCCTTCTTATGCTTACAAATATGCTTGTAGTAGTTTACAGTCTTTATTGTGCTAATATTTTGCTGATAACCACTATCACCATCTCCATTTGAACAAATTAAAACCAAGGTTTGACAACATCTCATGACAATTTGTCAAAGGAAGTCAATCTCCTTCTAGTTACTATATTATTTATCGTCATTCAATGCACTTGCAAGGCATTTTTTGTGTTGCAACAGAATAAAGAACTGAACGATTTGTCTACGTGACATGGAATTTGGAATATTAGTTATATAGGAAATAATTTCTCCTCTATATTCATGTATTCTCTGTAAACAAATCGGAAACAGTGCATAAAAAGGGAAAGTCAATTAACAACACTTGTCTTAAATTGCCAATAATAATTAATGAGCAAATGCTGTAGTATCATATTATATATCTCGGGATTTGGACTCAAATTTCATGAAACTTGCCCATTGCTGTAGGTCGGCTATATGATGACAGTTTTCATCAAATTTGACTTAGAAAACACTTGTTTTATTTATTATGCATTAATTATGACGAAATGAAAAGATATGAATTAACGAAATATATAATGAAGATAATTTAGAATATATTTAGCAATAACTATAATTTGATAGTGCACATACACCTATTTTACATTATCGGAATTATTATTTTAGACCCCGTCAACCGTAGTGAAATTAGCTATTCGAAAACCTGTACATAGTACAGTGTACATATAATAATATTATTATTACAGACATTTGTGCGATCAATTGGCGCAGAATATTTCTTTAGAAAAATGTATTTAGATGTATTTTTTCTAGAACAGTGACAATCCGTCAATTCAATGCAAATATGCTATCATATTATGAATGTGTCGCCAGTGGCATTTCTGTCTGACCTACCTTATGTATGATGAGTGATGAGTCTAATAATATGCATGACATGCCTTGCTGCATTAACTAACTGGAGCTAATTAAGTAGGATATAAATTATTTCATTAGAAACGTAGTATTTGCAGGGTAATAACTGCATGTGTGGGTGGGCTTGTTCAAAACGAGCACTGAATCCTCGTAATTGTGATTAGTGCAAAAATCATATAAATGCAAACTACATAGGTACTTCCAGTTTTGAATATCCCTGGAGTGCAAAAATGTACGTGCCCCCAATTCTGCGACGTGGCCGACAGGCCGATCAAGGGCCCTTTCGAGGAATTACAGTGACTGTGATTACAACCATGTTGGCTTCCATTAGTGTATACTTAAGAAGTTGGGCAGCTTACGACAGATTATCAGACAGTGTTGGAAACACTGCTTATACTATATTTTCAACAGAAAAAGATCACTTCGACTTTATCATTGGTTTGCTTCAGACATAAAAGTATATTTTACTCTGCGTGTTAAAAACCTGGTGAAAATGGTCTTTTCGATTTTTAGTGGGTGGAGGCACTGCTGGAGCCCTTGTCGCATACAGACTTTCCGAAATCTATGATGTACTTCTCTTGGAAGCCGGTGGGGAAATGAATGATTTCCAACTGATTCCAGCTATGTCATTGCTGATGTTAAATTACCCAGAAATTGACTGGATGCATAAAACAGTACCGCAGCGTCATGCTTGTTGGGGATCTCCGAGAAATGTAACCGAAATATATATTTTTATCATGAATTTGTATATTTATGGTCGCATGCGTTCTTATCCTAAAACAATCGTAGAGATCAAATTGGAGTCAGGGGAGGAATCTAGGAGGCACAAGTAATTTGAATTTTATGATTCATGCCCGAGGTAGTCCAAAAGATTACGATGTGTGGGCTCAACTAACTGGAGATCAAAGTTGGACTTATGAAAACATGTTGCCATATTTTAAAAAGACGGAGAAATATGTTGGTCGTTGGGAAGACAGTTAGTACTCGTTCATTTTACAACAATCATTTTATGAATTTTAACCCAAAGATTGAAATTCATATTTTCCCATTACGCGTATTTAAAAATTAAATATAAAAATTAAACTCGTTTCCAGACGGATATCATGGATTCAGTGGTCCACTACTTCTACAAGGTATGTAACAATATGTTGGAATTCTAAAAAATGGCTTATTTTGTTAAATACTTTTCAGCTAACATATTATTCATTACATCCTTTTAGAACCTGACTTTACGGGCGTTGGTGAAACATTTGTGCAAGCTTGTGTAGAGTTGGGATATCCCAGAACAGATATTAATGGAAACCTTACAGAAGGTAATTTCAGTACATGAACCTGTCACAAAAAAATAAATTCGATGTATGTAGATGGTTTATTAACAATTGCTTGTGAAAGCCATGTGAATAATTTATGGATATTTGCTGTCAGTTAAAGAATGGGGTGACGTGAGGATGACATACTTCTCCACGTCTGTACATCTTTTATTTATGCTGTGTGCTGTTACATTTTATTTATAGGCTTTGACACGACCACCTACACAATGAAAGATGGACGACGGAATGCAGCCTACGGTACATTTCTGGATCCGCTCAGAAGCAGACTAACGCTAACCATTAGAAAATATGCTCATGTTCGAAAGGTTGGAAGTCAGACCAAGGGCAAGAGTGCCAGTCAGAGAAACAATTATCCAAGTCTAACTAACGATGAATGAATATGAGATCGTGTATTTAGTTATATATTTTTTTGTTTCTTTTTGCTATTTAATTGATAGGTATTGATTGATTCCCAAAAGAGAGCTTATGGTGTGGAATATGAAAGGCACGGTCACATTAAACATGCGTTTGCCAAGAAGGAAATTATTTTATCGGCAGGATCAATGAACACCCCACAGATCTTAATGCTCTCCGGCATTGGACCCAGGAGACATCTTCGACATATTGGGGTTGACAGCTACATTTAATTTTGCAAATCTTTGGGGCATTTTGGGATTTATGCCTGGAAAGATGTTTAATTGATGCATTCATTTGACCTTGCAGCTACCCCTTGTAAAAGATCTCCCAGTTGGTCTCAATTTACAGGATCATCTTTCCGTCTATTTAGGGCCTTTCTTTGTCACCGAACCTATTAAATTCTCCATCGGTGACGATGTCATCAATCCAAGCACAATTAGTAAGTTTTTCATCCAGGGCAAAGGAGCTCTAACCTCTGCAGGGACCCAAGCCACAGGATTCTTTGCAACTCCAATTGCCAAAGCTCGAGGGGAAGGAGATTGGTCAGATATTCAAATCATCGTTTGTGGAGTATCCGCCGGTGAAAATTTCCCAGCGGAAATTGCCAGAGGTTTCGGCTTAACCCCAGCTCTTTGGGAAGAGTACTACAGTCATGCAATAGGTTATCACTCTTTCTTCTTAATTGTTTCCGGCGCCCGACCCCTGGCCAGGGGCTACATAAGACTAAAAAATACCGACCCCCTGACACCCGTTCGCATCCAACCAAATTATTTCGACAATCAACACGACATCGACACACTTGTGGAAGGAATCAAACGCTCAGTGCAAATAGTTGAAGACACCGAAACATTCCGAGCAATCGGAGGCAGATTTACCGACACCATCCTCCCCGGCTGTGAACATTACGTATTTAGAAGCGACAAATATTGGGAATGTTTCGCAAGATACATGTCTGTCAGCTTACATCACATTGTAGGATCTGCAACAATGGGTGCTTCAGGATCTCCCGGATCCGTAGTTGATACTCAACTTCGTGTCATTGGCGTCACCGGACTTCGCGTGATTGACGGCTCAGTCATTCCCAGAGTCCCTATTGGAAATACTAACGCCCCTATCATGGCCGTGGCAGAAAGGGGATCAGAAATGATTCTCAATTTATGGAAGCATAGTAGACTGTCAGCACCCCTGGGAAGAAACTTGACACTATAACCTTAAAATATTATAATCACCTCAAAAAAATCTCGTTCATTTACAATTTTGTATTAAACTGTTCTTGTTAACTTGTTTTTGTTATACTTTTTACTATAATTAAAAACTCTCTTTAAAAGTTGGGCTATTTAAAGCATAACATTATTTAATTACATAAACCATAATTTATCATCATTACTAAACTATTATACCAAAGTCATCCATTAAACAAGCTTGGCATTTAATTGGGGGCAAAATGAGATCCAACAAAGTAACAGCTTCAGTAAACCGTACTGACAGATCTTGCCATCTCGTGAGAGGAACTTGAGATCACTTTCAGCCAAGCAGTTTGGATGGCACGAAAGCGAGACAGCTTGAAAAAGAGACCGCATTTTCGGGAGCCCATGTTCTCAGCCCAACTGCTTGAAAGAAGCACTTCAGTTGTGTTTTGGCAATTGCGGAATCCGTGCACGCCGAGCTATTTTTATCAATTTTTGGTCGAGGTAAGTTAATTGTTTAAAGGTTTTAAATAATAATGATTAGCAAGTAAGGATGAACAAATACAGTAGTTTAAGGTTGGCCGTGTAAAAATTGCCGTTTTTGATGGTTAAATTGAGCAGTTAGTGGGTTATTTAATGGAGTAGTTAGTTGTGCTGCAAAAGGCGGTATAATAGATGGAATGGATGATTATAATGAGATGAGGTTACATTTTTGGGACAGTTAGTTTTTAAGGTTTCTCTTGGGCGTTTTAAGGGTTTAATTGCTGAGCAATTGATTTTAAATGTGTTTGTATTTGTGTATGTGATTGGAATATCATTCATAATTTTGTGGAACATTTTGTTTGTCTATATTAAAATGATGCTTCGTCCGGCTTAGGATTCAATCCAATGATTAGCATTTAATCACCCACCTTTACTGATTTTTGACAAACAAAAAATAATTTTGTTATAATTTTTTCTGGGTTAATGGATGTACTAACTGTAATGTTTTGTTAACATTTTAGGATCCTCCCCTACATCAGAGGAAATGTTGGTTTTGTATTCACCAACGGAGATTTGGTCGAAATCAGAGACAAGCTTCTTGAGAACAAAGTTCGTGCCCCAGCCAAGCCAGGTGCACTTGCTCCGTTGGATGTCATCATTCCAGCACAAAATACTGGACTTGGTCCCGAAAAGACATCTTTCTTCCAGGCTTTGGCTATTGGTACCAAGATTTCCAAGGGTAGTATTGAAATCATCAACGATGTCCACATTTTGAAGGTATGTCATTGCTCCACTTTTAGCTATGTTATTTTCGTCCAAATGAATGGGTTTCCAAAATGTAAAGAAAATTATATTCTGTTTCAGGAAGGAGATAGGGTTGGAGCTTCCGAAGCTACCTTGTTGAACATGTTAAACATCTCTCCGTTTTCATACGGTCTGCTGGTAAGAATCACTTCATTTCATAACTACAGTTCCTATTTCAAATACAATTAGCGACAACAATACAATATTATTTTTTGTGTTCAAACAGGTGCAAATGGTGTACGACTCTGGCACCATTTTCGAGCCCAAGATTCTTGACATCAAGCCCGAGGACCTCCGTTCTCGTTTTATGGCTGGTGTTCGTAACGTTGCTGCGGTTTCTTTGCAGATCGGATATCCAACTGTGGCATCTGTACCACATTCCATCATCAATGGATTCAAGAACTTGTTGGCTGTGGCTGCAGTTACTGAAGTTTCATTTAAGGAAGCTGAAACCGTCAAGGAATTTATCAAAGTACGAGTTTATTCACAATTATAATGTGCTTATTTCGATATGTAATAATTTTTAGCAAGAACGATCGACATAACATTTTAATTTATATTTTTTTATTATTTTTTTAGGATCCAAGTAAATTCGTCAGTGCTGCTGCCGTTGCTGCTCCTGCTGGTGGCTCCCCCGCCAAGGAATCCAAGAAGGAAGAAAAGAAAGAAGATTCCGAGGAGGAAGATGATGACATGGGCTTCGGTCTTTTTGATTAAAATCAACATTATTTTCACCTTTTGGAGTGATCAATACGTTTTGTCTGTCCTTTAATAACATCTTTTTGACTTAATAAAACGTACCTTGAGAAAATTATTTTGCATTTTAACGTAGAAGTATTTATTGCAGACTTTTGAAAATTACGAAGCTGTTTAAATGAACATTAATGAAAGTCGCATATTAGTTTCTTATTGTTTGCACATATCCGTATCACGTCCTCGTCTCACTTTCACATTCATAACGACTTTCATTCATGAAATATAATTCCATCCAAGTTACATTGTAGCCGTAAGCAATAGTTTAGGTCGATGCAATTTAATTGTCTCTTGAAAATTGTACATGCGTAATGACAAATTTGAAGTCATATCGTCCATCCAACCTAATTAGCAGACTACAATAATAAAGCTATGTATTTTCGCATAATAATTATGAGCAAATATTTAACTGGCGTCATATGATCTTGAAAACTGCTTCAAATACATTTCGTCCTAATTTTCTTCTGTTAAAAGCCGTAATTGCTACAGAACAGTTAAACCGCTAAGATTAAACGTATTCCACATTGTAGCATAAAATATTACTTTGTCTCGTGGAACAGTGCATCTCTATGCATCTTTGTGCAAATGTCCTGCAAGACCACAGACACAAACCATGCAATTTGATGCAATACGCAAAATTACTAAACATAATGTATATAGCCATAGCGTACTTCTACTTCTACTGCATGCATAATTTTTGGGGTATTTTTTTAAATAACAAACTGCATGATTTCTCATCAATCAGCCATCAAAAAACGGCCGCATACGATGTTGAGTAGTTTTAGTTGACTGGGTGGGATGAGAGCTAGGATAATGGCTTGAATGTGTTGTATGGATTTAAATTAAATGTGAAAAGGCGAGTGTGGTAGACGAGCTCTGTGATTTTCTTTCCTGTTGTCTTGTCTGAGCTTATTCATTTTTATGCGAGTGTGATCATTAATTTTACCTTTTGTGTCTTGTTCTCTGGTTACCTTGCAAAAAAGCTATATAGCCTTTGTTTGAAAGGTTACCCATGAAGCATAACACATCCACCTCATTTTAATTACTGGTAAACAGACCAAGTGGATATTGTTGTTGGATGCGCGTAGGTTCATTCATTCGTGTTTCCTCCGTTCTAAAATGCAAGTTTAGATAATATGGCTATTATGGTTTTGGGCGTGGGTGTGGAAAATATCATTAAGATTAAAAAATGTATTTTAGCAAATGAACGATAAGAGACGGTGTTAATAAATTATTTTGCAGAGAATGGTATCTAGTAGACGCTTCATATTGGTTGGTAAAGTTATGTTGGTTGAAGCTAATTACAGATATTCTGAGGCGGTATAAATTATGCTAGAAAGAAATATTAAATTTTTAGCCAATATTTACCACTATATGTTGTTATTTGTTCTTTACCACACATGCATCAGTTAATCACGTGTCTGTATATATAAATATATGAATATGCAAATAGAGAATCATTAATTTTAGTATATTTACAACACAGGATTAAAATGGTCGGGTTTATTTTTAAAATGTGTTTCATGCAGTAATATTTAATCCAACTAAAAGTTAAGGTGTTTATTCTGATATAATTTTTTTTCTGCGATTCAATGAAAAATGAAAAATCCTCACTAATGTATATATTTGTGCATATATTAACATTTAATACATATATAAATTCAGCATCTACAAAGTACAATAAAATGAAACAAAAAGGTATCCAGATCAGTTTGTTTAAAAAAGTATTATTCTTCCCCTCTTTCTTCATCATTCAATTTCAAAACTCTCATGTAAAATTGTTTGACAAAAGGCGACAAGAAGATTACATTCATTTTGATCAACCTCCTTACTCAAAACTCATGCTCCGGAAGTAAAAAACCCAACTCGATATCATTATGAATTCCGTTCCACTGAGCACAAAATATTGTAAAACAGCAAAGGTATTTTTTGCATATCGTATTTTAACGAGATACTCTGCTACCAACTTGTCCTTTTCATTTTTTGCATAATGTATTTTTGAAACTAAATAAGCGCATTGACAGAACAGCTAACTCATATCAGAAATCACCATTATATATCGGCACATAGGTATGTATAATAATATGTATATAAAATGTTTTATACAATGTTATCGACTGTGTAAACCGTTTTAATACCTACATATTTTGTTTGAAAAATTATAGCTGAAATGACATAAACAAGATTTTATAACGCATTTTTGTTTCATACATGTGCATGGCATAAGTCCATGGGTATTAGATCTTATAGATTGTGCAAATAAACGCAAATAAAAAAGCTCTCGTACTTACTTTCGTTACATGGGTTTGACACGAAGTATATTATTATTTAATAGGATTTACCTTGGTTAAAAAAGTGCCTTGTGTGTTGTGGCCTACTTTATCACTTTTTATTTTTATGATATGTACTTAATTTTTATCGTATTTAAAATTTTGTTCGCATTTGCCTAGATGATATTTTGTATGCGATAGCGATGCCTGATTACATTATATGAAATATACTTCAAACTCGCCGTTTCCGATGGAGTTTGGATTGTAAAATGTAGGATTAAGCTTTATAGAGATGTTTTAAGCATTTTATTAAATTGTGTGGGAGTAAAAACTCTTTGACATGATTATTTATCTAACGACCAGAATTTTACAACAGGCTGATCTACAATACATTTTACAGTAGTCTATACATTTTCAAAACTGGTCTTTTTATTGCTAACACTGCTGCGGTGTGAAAAAAATGAAAAAAAACTTGAAATAATAAAATATATTTCAAGAGATCAATATTACCAGAATGTAAAGATTAATGCTTGCTGCTTTGGAACTTTGGGATGTAATTCACAACGGGATTGTGATGTAATATCATGAAATTTTTGACATTATCCTAGAGAAAGACTCAAGTTTAATGGGATCTATAAATATATTGAGGTTATCTAGCGTTGACGTTAGTAAACTGTGCACCAATAATGGGCTATTGATTATTGATTATATACTGTAAAATTCCAGTATTTGGATACATACACACAATTTCATTCAGAAAATGCAGCTGCGGCACAGATTTTGTGAATAAATACATCATGAAATGTCTCAAAGTAGATTCAGTTGGCGGAAAGCATCTTTCCATGCAACCCAGTCGAATTATGAAAGAAATATTTTTTGCAGGTATGTAGGTGTAAAACGTGTAAAACATGACTATGGGATTAGCATACTTATAACTTTTGACTAGCTAGTTTGTTCATTTCTGTGGTATTTCACGTATGACATAATCCATACATCGTTTCGTTTACTTTATGAACTGCCAACCTGACTAGGTAATCATGATCAATCACTTTTCTCATTTTCATAGATCAGCGGAAATGTACAAAATTGTAAACTATGATGTTATATGGCAAGCCATTCTTGAATTTGAAAAAAATTCCATGAATCTAATCTAAGCACCAAAATTGCTATTGCGTTGTACAATAATCTTTTTTGCTGGTTGATAAATGTACATTGAATAATGATTAAGATGACCGCGTAGAAATGATTTCTATTCATGCAGAACAAAGGACGTATGAGGATTTCGTTAATAACTTTATCACACATGCATCAAACTTCTACTAGACCGCTGCGCTACATGCAAAAAAAGTTAGGTTGGAGGATGATAAGTTCAAAATATAATGTACATTTCAGGGCAACCCCCTCAAATGTAAATTGAACAAAAACATAGGTAATCAAAGCCACAAGTTATAGGATCGTACATACGTCATAGATTATTGCGTTCTCTTCCTGCATTTGGCTTCATAAAACATAATTATTGTTCCGTTCTTTACTATAGCACAGTAGTAAGTGCCTAAATTATAGATGATGCAAAATATTATGTCAAGTTGTATTTATAGTTTGTGTACTCCAAAAAACATGACGACTGACGATTCATTTTATATTAATTAATTATAGATTATAATAAAGCACGATGGTTGTATGTATTTAACGGAATCTGTGCACAACAGGTTCTCTTTTAGTAGAGCTGTGGGGTACCCGATATCCCATCAATTAAGTCATCTAGCATAAAAGCATCAAGTGGTCATATATTACACATTAACGTGAGCTTACCTCAGTGCAATAAAATATAATATGCAATGCGACAAGCATCCTGCGTTGTTCCATTAATTCAATGCGACTAAGGAGCAAGGAGCGTCGTTTATAACACCTACTGCTAAAAATAAGGCTTGATTCTATCCATGATAAGATTTTCGGCACGATTGTCGTAGGTGGACTATTGCGTGGAGACATTCAATACAACCCAATTTTTTATTTGCAATACCTATCTATTTTTTGTATGCATGCATATTCACGTACCTGACAACCTGTGTGTGACGGACGATAATCAACTCGCAAAAGACAATTTGACTACGGATATATCTGTTTAGATAGAGACATCTTTGCGACAGTGCCTATAGCTAGAGAGATATTGATTGTGGAAATGGAAGGTATACGGATTCCGTATTACGGAATATAGTACAGTGGCTAATATTTAGCAACTCATGCCATGACTCTATAACAATTTTTACATAATATAATTTATTGCCTAACATAATCGAGTCAAATTAATCCATGCCGTTCTATATCTGATAACGATTACGGGAAACGGAGAGGACGGCTTGACGGACAGATTGCTTGCATAAATTAGATGTTAAACATGCAAATACAACAAGTTAGTCCTCGAGTAAAAAATATAAAAAATAAACACAACAACCATCGTGATCATGTCATTGTATAGAAATGCTTCGCAATGAAATCTAATTCAATGGACAAAAGGACTTTTTATACTTGTTTATATGAAAAGTTTATATGTAATGTTCTCTCCGTGAATTTTTGTCAAAACTTGTGGTTATAGAAAAATATATGTTTAGAAGTTCTTTCACGGTCGAATTTTACGCTAGAACTTGCACTCATCATGGACCTAACTTTAAAGATTACCTTTAAAACTTGAAAGCATATTATTAGGGTTTCGGCTTAACTCTGACAAAATAATACTCTGTAAGTAAAAATAAGACTTGCTCTTCTAGTTTAGCGTTGCAGGCTTTTTGTCCAATATTCCTTTTGACCAAGGACGACCGATGAAATAAATAAATTTGCATTCCAATCTTATACATCTGAACATTTAGATGATTTTGATGATGCATTGAAATGCAATAAACATGCCCAACACGAAAATAATATACGCTGAGTGGTGAGTGATACAACAAAGTATCTAGAGTCTTATATGAGTAGCCTTTGCTTTTTCATTTCATGGACTTTCATTGTATTGAACTGTTTTTGTACTTTGCATTATAAAGAATATCTCTAGAATCCAATACTACATACAAGACAACATTGAGACGTGATTTCATTATTAGAAACGATTATTCTGATGTACACCAGATCTCCTCGTATATTATCATTATTATTATTATTAAAGAAATTTCATCTTGCGAATTGCAATTTTAGTTAGCTGTATATAGTATGTAGCCCATGTGAATGTTGCTTTTTACACATAAAGCATGCATAAAATATAATCAGCATCATCACCTTTCTGATTTCGCTTGCGCTTGAGACTTTCAAGTTTACTACACTCATAAATAAAATGCCTCATCCACTTCAAAAGGGAGGAAGTTGAAGAGCCATCATCATCATCGTCGTCATGCAGTAAAATAAATAGGGCTCATATACAAAATTATACTATTCACCTGTTGCTCTCTCGCTCCTTTCCTAATACAGCACACACACACATGTAATTTGCGTGTACTCTTCTCTCTTGCGTTCCACATACAACATAATGTTCATTTTCATTCATAAGTAAGATGCAGCATGGCTTTTTGGTTTCATTCTTTAGTTGTGTTGAATATGTTTGCATGCTCGGATACTAATGATCAGAGAGGATATATTGTTCGCCGTGTGCGCGCACACACACACACATGCACACATTTCTACATGATGTGTTACATGGAATGATATAAAGCAGAGAGACTGAACTGAACTAACTAAGGCACTAACTAGAATTGGTTGATGAATGGTTTGGTTTTGGTTACTTTGGTGGGATGTTGGCTCATGTATATTTTATGGGATAGTGGTAGTGGTAAGTACTATAAGTACTCACCGTCTGTTGTTACGCTGATAATTCAATTCTATATAGTCAGTAGTAACGCAACCACGTATAAGTGTTAAGTTATCCTTGTCTCGCTTTCCTCTTTTATACAATATGCACTTTACTTAAAAGGGATTTCGTATCCAACAAATCAAATTGAACTCTTACAAAAAAATGTGTGTTGGGTTTGGGTTCTCTCCTCGCTTTTCTCTCTTGCTAGCCTCGTCGTAAATGTGTTTTATCCAACAACATCATATATATCGTTTTGCTGCTTTAAAAGTTGATGATGACGACCGACCGTATCTGGTGACGGTACACACATTTCTGACAAAGAGCCTGCATCACTGCCATCATCATGAATACGGTATAGTGGAAGCTGAGTAAAGTTACCAAAAAATAAATGCAATGTCCTGTCGTGATTGCTTTGCTGGTCTCTTTTGACTTGTATACATTTATATGCAACATGTTTCCACTTGGATAAATACACAACAAACAAGTTCGTTTTTTGGAATAGTGTGTATTATTACTATTCAGTTAATTTTTAAGTTTGCTTACCTCAGAGTAAACAGGAACGGTTCATCATAATCATCATCTTCTATCACACTTGTAACGATTTTGTATGGGAGCAACCGAACAGCTCTACAAACTAAAAGTTTATACTATAATGCCCTGTGGAAGTATACGGTAAAATACAAAGAGGAAGAAGGGATGCTTCAAGTGAGTTAAGCGGATAGAGTATAAATTATCAGTAATAACAATAAAATATCATAATTTTCAAGAGTCATCATCATCATCGCCATGTAATAATAATAGAATTACGTACATACTTTGGCTGTTTGTTTCAGCAACTGTAAATGTGAAACCAACAAAAATCGCTACAAACTGCAGACTTATTGTGATTCAGAATATAGTGGTTGTTGTGCACAATGACGGTTTGTGTGGTGTACTGAGAAGAGGTAGAAAATAAAATGTGACGCGCAGGGACAATCGCCATACATATTATTATGTATATCTCATTTAATTTTTAAGTACATTAGAATCCATTATCATTTGGAACGAGTCAGCATACGAATTCAGAGCGATACTAAAACTTGGAGCAGCATAATGTGTGTAATGTGCAGTACAGAAATAAATGTAAGCAAGAAAGTCAAATTAAAAATAAAAATACTATAATATTTTTAGAATATTTTTCCTGCTCTTGTCAGTGTTTCGTAACATAAAGAAATTCATACATATACGTACACTTTTTCTATACCTTTGGGGATAATCTACACATCGTGGTTCTGCAATAATAATGAAAAGTGCGTGCCAAACCTATAAAGCGAGAGATCTATTTTAGACAATGTGATTGTGCAATGATATACATTACACGTACTTAGGTATATATGGAACTGTACAAGTAATGTAAGTAGGGAGTAAAATATAGATAATCAAAACGCAAAAGGAAGATGATATTCTCTGGAAATTTTTCTTTATGCTATGTATATTATTGCGACTCGTTTGTAAGTGATGAAGGTGAAAGACCTTCTCTTGTGTATGTGTGAACAACGGAACATATAAGTTGATACGAGTCTCTGGTATGTCTACTTTTTTGTGAATTACTTACCATTCATTAAGCCACACCGTTCTCATCTGAAAACGCAAGAAATATATACCTAAATTTCAAACTGTTTTATTTTTCTACGCATATCCTCCCTTTGCATGGCTAATATGTATACCGTAAATGCTCTTTTAGTGGCCCCGGGGGCCTTATTAATTTTCTACACCTCAGAGGGGGCTTTTATTAGAATAGGGGCGCTTATTCGAATAGGGGGGAATTAGTCAAATTTCTACTTATGTTCTTAGAAACTTGGCATGTAATATTAATCACGACCATTTTATTTGTCTCTAATACCTCAAAATCTTCCAGTGGGTCAGTTACAAGCGAGTAAAATCACCGTAAACGGAGTCTGACTGCAAAATTTGTCACTTCAGCTTTAAATGTCATGTGTCTTTTTTCATTTTGAGTGTAAC
>JAHZMV010005444.1:0-34614 GCA_027743765.1 Coecobrya sp. COE2
CACCTCACCACCTAGGAGAACCAACACGGGACACCACGGCGACAACGACCATTTCCACAAACATCTTTCAAGTCGCCCGCGCACTAACACCAACAACAAGGAATAAATGATCGCGATTTTCTACTGTCTATCCAAACCACAAACATTCGTTGCACCAGTAATGGCGTGCGGACACGATTTTCCATGCATGCGGCTCGGTAACCATTACCACCAACACACCATCACGTCATTCTACTTTCCAGTTTCGGCTGCCAAAAGTGGCTCACGTCTGACTGGAGAAAGTATCGAAAGTGAGTGTATGGGTAAATGTGGAGGTTCATTCATCGTAAAACCTTTTTACTGCAGGGAAAAGTAAAGGGGAGTGTCTCACACTCACTCAAGTCATTCAGCTGGCACATCGCTTGTGTAGCATGGGCACGCAGGAGAAAATAGAAAATCAATTATTTTTCCAACACTTTCTTTCAGCACAGCCAAGAAGAGAAAATTGTATTTCCATTGGGAGAGAAAGAAACTATTTTAAATTGTTTCCAAGCGACAACCTTACTGAAAAGCCTAAATGGAAAATAATAGAAGAAGAAAATGTCATTTTGGGTTGCAATGCCCTGTAAATATTTTATTCTCTTCTCAAAGTTCTCTGTAATTTCGTTGCTTATCGTGGTTTCGATGATTGCCAAACTATTTATCTGTTACGTTTGTAGTGAGTATTGAAAGAAAACTTAATTTGTTTTTTCCTACCTGTCATACTCCAAACCGATACACAGGTGTCCTGTCAAATGTGGCGGGTCCAAATCCCCCAGAATAACGGACGTATCTGAAGAAACGGAATCGCAACTCATTGCCCTTTGCAAGCTCGGCAATGAACCGTCCGTTGATGGACTGCCCAAATCTGACACATCCGAGCCAACGCTATCCGTACTTGATTGTCGCAGAGAAAAGGAGCGTGAGCTCTGTTTAAAGAGGTAGGATCCCACAGCGGGGGGTTTGCTTGATGCAGCAATCCCACTTATAGCTGTAACAACTGTCATTAAAAGCATAGTTAATTGTTATTGTCTACTAGTTCAGGATCAAGGATGTTATGAAAAAGTCTCATTAAATTGTAATTATTTACCATTACTCATAATTGAATTGTTCCCTGATAATGATAATGATGTAGGTTGTTCGTTGTCGTATGGTTTCTTTGGATACATTTCCGGTTGATTTTCTTTACCAGATTTATTCAGCCTTTCAGTCTCATCGCTGGTCGCACCGCTACCACCACTACTGTTGCTTCTCTGAAGAAGTGAAGTTGGTCGACCACTAAGTCCCCCGCCACTACCAGAATAGCCTGCTCCTCCAACACCACGACTATTATTGTAGTTCATGTAGTTGGGTGTACTACTTCTTCTGGAGAAAGTGGAAGAGGAAGCGTTAACAGATGTGGTCAATGCGGTGGCCGTGATGTGGCTACTGCTGCTGATTGCCAACTCTCTTGAAACATTTATAGGTATGGCCTCCACACCACTTTTTCCAGCTACCATGTCTACATCTAGACTCAAGTTCCTCTTCCTGGGACTATCACTCTTTGTGGAACTGCTTGTCGGAAGAAATACGTCATCCATCATGAGACTCTTTGTGGCATCCGCCATTCTCTCGTTGGCAATTCTGATCTCCTCTCTCATCGTCTCCAACATAATTCTATTGGTCAGGTCCTCCCGTTCCATGTCCATTACGGAAGCGACAGGATTATTCGTAGTTTTTTGAAGGGTGTGGTTTGTGCTGGGCTCTTCAGGAGGTTCCTCCTGTTCCTCCAGGAAGGGTTGCACGGAAGATGCCGCCACCCCGGTGGAGGGAAGGTAGTGATGATGATGGTGATGATGACGAAGTTGGTCGGTTGCTCCACTTGCGGTGGAATTGGTTCCTTTGGCGTGGTGATGATGGTGGTGATGGAAGGAGGGTACGTAGGGGATATGCTGAGGGAACTCGGATTTTGGAATGGTGTCATGTGGCGTATATTCCTTCCGATTGGGGTAAGATGCCCTTCGTATACCAGAAGGAGGAGCTGTCGGAGAATGCTGAGTAGCAGGTGACGCCACCCCGGTAGACGATGGTGACCCTAATATGTTTTCCGCGCTGTTTTGATGATACAAAGTGTATCGAGAAGATACTGTATGTTGAGGGGATCCCGTGGAGGTCGGTCTGGATCCCACGGTTGGTCTGGTCGGTTTTGGAGATCCCAATGGAGTCCCTGATAATGAAGGGCTTGCGATCCCACTTGTTGTAACTGTACTAGGTTGATGTTGGTACACGGGTGGGGCTGAAAACAGAATTTCACCCATGCTTAGTCCTCCACCAATGGAAGAAAATGTGTTGGTAGAGGTGGATGATGGCGGTGTCGAACTTGCTTGATTATTTTCTATCACGTCATAAAATAGATCACTTCCGCTTGGTCTACCTCCGGTTTCAACAGTGGCCGAGTTTGCCCCAATTGATGAGTTGACATTTTGCGACTGCTGTTGGCCACCGTTCTGGAAGGATTGTACAGTCTGGGATAAAAATTGGGAGGAGGCTTGAAGTAGTGGAAGGAACGGGTTCGTGGACGAAAATCCACTAGTAGAAGCAGGATCCCCTCCACCTCCCAAATTTACTGTGCTTCCTTCGTTGCTTTTATTATTATCCCCCATAATTGCGTTGGTGTAACTGTTGTTGCTGACAATCCTCTGACTGGCATGTGAAATGGAAGAAGACGTAGAGCCAGAGTGAGAGTGCTGGGGTGGCGGTGGTATTCTTGGCACAGGTGCAGGGGAAGATGGAGCAGTGTTGAACACCGAATCCAACGAACTTTGGCTCGTCAAGGGAGCCGGCGGAAGAATAGGCGCAGGGCGAAGGGGCTGCGGTGGAATCTGATTGTTTACCCCTTGCTGAAGCAAATGCTGATGGTGCAGATGTCTGGATGTGAAAGAGGAATTACTTCCCTGACGGAATAACTGGTAGTCGTTGTCTGTGGTATCGAAACGACGGAAACTTCCCCGTCCAGAAATATTCAAATCCGACTCGGAGGATACCTATGACGCCACATAATTATTAAAGTTTAATTTTTGTTTTTTATCATAAACTCCTCCAATCACCATCCTTCATGACATCTAGTTCAAACTGGAATTAGTTTAGCTACCTATTACTTCATTATCATCATTATATTCCATTGTGCAAGGGCAACTTAAAAAGTGGTCGTGGTAAGCACTTCGTGCAAATGTGACAAGTGTTTGTATAGCTGCTTGTTTTTTTACGAATTTCATCAATCAAGTCATGTCATTTCCTGCACCATGCATTTTTAGCGTGCACATGCAAACATATTTCTAAAAAACGATGCCACCGTTCACATCCATCGGCAGCATTTATTCTAGCCACTCTAAAATACTTTGATTTCAAAACATTTAATTGCCTAGAAAGCACACACAAGGTCGGCTAACATGCAAACAGGTCATTATTACTAAACAATTGTTGGCCAAAGGCCAGAGTAGTTTTTCTGCTTACATTAGTTGTCCCGGATACGCTTTCATGAACCTGTACAGCCGTAACGTGAGAGGTTGCAATGTCTTATTTTTTGCATTTTCTTTCTCTACCGCTTACTTAAGTACTTAGAGACTACTTCCCTTATGGGGTCTACAATAATTTACTAGATAGTTTTTTAATTTACTCCATTGTTGTTATATGCTGCTTTTCTATAAGTGTTCATTGTGTATTCTGGGAACTAACCATGTATCCATTTGGATTGAAATGTTGTCGTGTGCCTTGCCGTGTGAGAACCATTTTTTCTTCGCCACTCGAGAATAGCCAAGCCCTGGTCCACGTCCATCCACCCAAATAGTGGCAAAATAGAAGGGCCAGCAAGCCAATGATTGCAATTATACCGGCAACCGTCACCAGAGTTTGAACCAAACCCATTCTACACCCACCAACAACAATAACACACTTACAAGTAACATAGATTTACATATAAGATTACTTCTAAATATAGAACTAAAGGTAGGCATAGATTGAGTAACGAGATGAGATGATGATTTTCTTTCTTTTTTTTCTTCGGAACCATCTCCAATTTCCACCGTTTCATCATGAAATAAAAATAGGGAAATCCGTTGAATTATTAAATGAAAAATAAGAAGAGAAGAGATTTACGTCTGATTTTACTTTTATTTTCTCTCGCTTTCCTCCTTCTCTCATCCTCTCTCTCAAACTCTTCTTTTTTAAAAGGAATAAGAATGAAAAAGTGTCATCCTCTTTCATCGCCTCTCACTCCTCAGTATTCTCTTAAAAGTAATCCAAGAATAGGAATGAATGAAGAGGAAAGAGAAGCTCTCCTTTTCACTTTATTTGCTCACTTTTACCTCTCTCTCTCTCTCTCTCTCTTTCTATCTGTGACGAAAGCACATCTCTACTTCCTTTCTCCATGATATTCACTGCTTTCACTTTCATCATTATCATCATCACCACTGTGCAGCATCATTGACGATGATGATGATGATGATGATAGAAGCAGCAGCAGTAATACCAGAGAAAGGGTCTACATTGTTCTATGAAAACACACACACACATACACACCACTCTACTACCACACTCCTTTTCATCCCTTATTTCACTCACAAAACTGCTGGAGAATAACCTAACCGGCTGGCTGAATGAAAAAAAGAAAGTTTCCCATTAAAACTCTCCAGTGAAAAGATACATGCCTAATACATTTGTACAACGACCATGATGGTGATGATGATCTGCCATGCTGTAGTAGTAACAAGAGGACAGTCAGAAAGAAAGAAGAACAAGAGACATAAAACGTGTTGAACAATACCCAACCATTTCCTTTCCTCATCACACACATAATACTCCATTAATACTTAAAAAAGTATGTCTGTCGTCTTCATAGAAGGAAGTCTGTGCAGACATGTGTATAATACATACATATATAACATATATAATGGCAAGCATTGAATTTTGCACAGTTTGTGCAGACTAAAAAAAGAAATGAATGTATGAAAGGAAAATAAATGGTTTTACGCGGCTCGCATAATACCATGCATTTTACCTTTCTGAGTGCATAATGGACTGGTTTACATCTTTCTTCCTTTCTCTCTGAAGGTATGCATAGTTTGGAAAGTAGCTCATGTGACTTGGTAAATACAAACTAGTTTTTGTGGTTGATACTCGCGTCCAATATGTAATTGGCAGTGCAGCTATTGGCTGTCTTGTAAAATGCTGTAGGAGAAGCAAAATCAAGCCTTTCTCTCTTCTCTTTTCCACATGCCTTATCATCCCATGATCATCTCAATTATATAAATGAGGATGCTCATGTTCCTCCTACATTCTTGCTCATCTAACTTGACATTTTCTCTGCTGACATTACACATGCTGGAGAAAAATGAGGAAAACGAGAGTTCGACTTTCACGCAGCAAGACATTTAGTCTGTACTACTGACATAGTCAGAGCAAAGCACTTATAACCTCACCCCACCACCATTCCCTATCAGGACTAAGAACTCCTCCGCGGAATACTCTTGTTCCTTCCTCTTTTGATGCCACCACGCAGCTTACATCCAGATTACATGTAAAAATATATAGTCTGTGTGTAGGCACGCCAAGGAAAATTACCTACCTAACGATGGAGACCGCACATTGTAGCAGGTTTACTCTTAAGGTCTATTATGAAAGTATACTTAACTTTTTGTATTCTTTTTCACTTTAGTTATATTTGCAATGAGTACAAGAGAAAGCGTTTGTTTCATGCTCTTCTTCTCCGGTGAGCTCACTCCTTTTCAGTGTGTGCATTTTACTAACGGCATATAGTGTCGACGACCAAGAAGATGGAAGAAATGGAGAGCCAGTCATATAGCCAAGTCAGATCATTCATCTTTGTTCACTGTGCTGCTGCTGCTCTGTCTCTCTCTCTTTCATGTTGTCAGCAGTTGTTCCTTCCTTATTTTCCACTTACTTTTGCCAAAAACATGTACTCTCTGCCTGCCTGTTCCAGTCACTTCAAATCATTTATTATTATCCTGTGACGTTCTCATACACACACATAACATACATAGACACTCGCTTACATGGGTTATTATTATAGTGGTGATGGTAGTAAGTAATGTAGTGAGTGGAACAAGAACAAGGAACACTTCACTTTGCTATTATAAGAGAGAGAGGAAATCTATTCCAAAGGGAAAAAAGTTTTTTTGTTGGAGCTTTCACTCTATCTTGTCCTTGACAGTATACTATTCTGTGAACTGATAAGGGAAGTAGAAGGATACGGCAGAGTGGATGACATGACAAGGCACACACGAAACACCTCTTTTCTCTCGCTCTCGTCTTCTTATTATTTATTTCCATTAACATTTGCTTGCCAGAGGCGTTCTTCGAACTTTTGGAGAAACTGACAAAACCACTGTGTCTATTACAACATTACCACCGCCACCACTCTGCTGCCTGGGTTGACTGACTGGGAGGGAGGGAATAGAATGCAGGTTTGGTGATGATTGCTTTGGAAAAAATAATATATGGTTATGGATATCATATTTTATGGACACACAAGGATTGAACTACTGCACTGGCACGAATATGATGAAAAGTGACGAGAAAACTAATATACAGAAGAAATATCAAGTTTTTATCTGAAGAGATGAACATTTGATGACTCAGTGTTGAGATTAATGCAATCCAGTAGGGATAACTGTAAATTGATGACCAAATTATTTATGGTACTCTGACTTTGTAATGTATTTTTTAGCCATAAACACGAGTTCTCTGTAATGGAAAATCTGTCTTGGAATTTATGCCTTTACTATAACTGTTATATAATCATATATATTTCTACACACAGCGTGTAAACTCATAGTTTTTTTCTGGTAATGATCTCAACACTGGAACATTACAGGGTAGATTCCAGAAAAAACATGCTTTGTTTTTAGGAACGTTGGTAATATGAAAGGAAATGGTCATATCATCTATATTTCCAACCGAGGAACATGTTCAGAGAGGAAATTTCCATACGATGTATAATGACTGGTGGTGTGAAGGTTGAGAACCTCTTCTTCGACGGAGAGATACGCAACCAAATCATAAATATGGAAATGAGGCATGTAAAACACGCGCATAATAAGATGCTCAGCAAGATTCCATGCCACTACGACAGTTCTCTCTCGTTCACCTTCTTGTTGCCTTGCTAGTTTATTTCCTTGCGCAAGGAGTACAAGACTGGGAACTTCCTCGAAGGAATCAGTACAAGCGGCAAGAA
This sequence comes from Coecobrya sp. COE2, assembly GCA_027743765.1. Lineage (NCBI taxonomy): Eukaryota > Metazoa > Arthropoda > Collembola > Entomobryomorpha > Entomobryidae > Coecobrya > Coecobrya sp. COE2. The sequence goes on from JAHZMV010005444.1 coordinate 7,250, forward strand.
CATCCTCCTGATGACATGTATATGTGAAAAAAGAGGAAATTTTATTGGAATGCTTATTACCCCAAGGAGAAATGAAACAAGTCAGTGAAGAAACGGAAAGGAGAAAGTGAGAGGGAAAAGAGAGAAAGGAAGAGAGAGAGAGTGAAGGTTTGGTTGGTTGGTGAGTAGTGAAAGTAAAAAGAAAAGTAAACAAATCTTATAGTTTTTAATGGCTTATTATAGTGGTTGTAAATAAACATTTTACACTTCACCGCTCTTGTATTTGTGTAGAGATGAGGGAGAGAAAACGTTGTTTTTCTTGTGTTTATAGTGGGGGAATTTTTTAGAGAGTTGGGTGCGTTTAATGATTCTATCAGAATTGCTGTTAGAGTTAGCGGGGTTCATTTACATAAATAGATCATATTTTATTCGCATTGATTTCATGTGAAGCTTATTAATTATTTCTTGTTGCATGTGTTAAATGACAAGATGTAATCTGTAAGTTGATTTATTTGATTTCTACTCATACGAAGTTTCATCTAGACGCCTTACATTGTCTTACTGGTTTGTTAAGATAATCGAACTGATAATGTTAAAATTAATTCAAACATATTTAAATACAAATGAATTTGGGGAGAAGAAAAAACATTTTGCGACTTGATTAGTTCGTATCGTTTTCGCACCTCAACCTATTTCATTGCCATTTTACTTATTCTTTGAAAATATTTGAAGAAACTATTCTTTGAAGTATCTCATACTTACAGAACAAAATTTTAATGTAATAAATATGATTGATGATGTATACTATGGTGTAATTTTCTGCTATCTTGTGGGAATCAATTTGACAATAAAATATTATTATTATTTATAAGCTGTTGTTTTGTACCATTAATATATATTACTCGTATATATTAAAGTTAGAAGAGAAAGAATGGTCTCGAAAAATTGGAATTTTTAGAACATTAGTCGTACTATATACAAAACTATTCAAAATAAAGTTTTACGTGATATTAGCGTAGTGTGTTATTTGCTAAGCACTTGCCTTGAGCATACTGCAGATTGCGGATAGTTTCATCATTCATACCTGACGTCAAGTAATTTTAGCACATTTTAGTAGTTAGTGGATCATATAATTAATTAGTTTAAAAGCTAACGATATTACTAGTGTCATGGAAAATACACCCATCTTTATTTTCTTAAACAAGCAAACTAGCAATTGATATAAAATATCATGCTTTCTTCCAATTTAAAGTATAAACTATGAAAATAGAAAGCTCATTTAAACATAATACCCAATATTTTGGCTGAAAACCTCCACGTATTTCAGTCCTTCGTTGCTGCTGCATCATGTACTCATTTTAATAATTCTAGATCGATATAACAGACTTGAAGCATGTAGAGAAGTAGAGTGGCGAGGGGGGAGAAAGAGAAGGACCGACCATGCACGTCATATTAACATATTCCCTTGGGTTGGATTTGTCCTACTTTGTGTGTGCCCATCTTGCAGAGTCACTATTAAACAGCAATATTAATAATAATAATAATAAAGCAAGTGAAAAAAAGATGCATAGCGAGCATTTTTACATGAGAACACATGCGACAGTCACTTTTATCTTCCCTTTTTAAATCCTTTTTTATTTATCTGCTGCAACTGTTGTTTTTACCATTGTTGCTCCTCTTCCTGCTGACTCCTGTCTTTTGTTTTAAGCTCAACATTTTTCTTTTGTTTTGTCAGAAATACAAAAAAGTAGCAAGTCAGCAGACAGCATGTAGGCACACACGCACGGATAGGTCGACTGCGGTTTACACACCACACCACATTGACACAAATTTGTCACAAGACTGTCAGTGTGGCAGAAACAGAGAAATAGACAGCATAAACGTTTGTGTCTCCTTTTTAGTTTCTTAAAATTGGATTTTTATTCGCTTTTATCTTGTGCCAAGAAACTGTAGGAGAAATTTTTTGGTTGTTTCACTTTCTCTCTTTTCTCCCAGTGGAAAATTATGGAAACAGAGAAAGCTATCCCACAACAGGAAACATGACTGGTCACGAAAAAATTCATATCACCTTGAGAAAGCGTCGTGGAGATGATAAATATGCGCATAGTTTGTACTGCCATAATATGCTGAAATACTAGAGAAACTGTGTAGATGTTTCCTACTCTTTTTCCTAAATTTTCTTTCATTCAACAAAGCAGGGTGAATAAAGAAAGACATTGCTACCAATTTTGACAGGTGCTTGGTAGTAGGAATCGTGTTTTTTGTTTCGTATTTACAGTTTAAGTTCACATACTTTTCAGGTACGTTTTCACCTGTGCAATTTTTTATGCAAATTCGTGCTCATTTCCTTCTCTTCACAATTGTTTATTTTACTGCAATATTTCTAGTTACATGTCTACCACCAAACGGAAAATGAAGCACAATTATGTAGATATTTATATTTTCACTATTCGACCTTACCCTAACTAGCATTCAATAATATTCTGCTGCTATACAGCAGAGCATCTGAGGCATCCAAAAGAGCAATTATTTCTTAGCCCAGTAAAGCTACCAACCTTGCAAATCCCGGCACATTCTTCTCGTATCTTGCATCTACGTTCAGCCTCAGATCCCATAATAACCCACCGCATCATTTCAAGCGGAAAGGCTCATTATCATACCCAAAAACTCTTTAGACTACGGTGCTTTTATCTTGTCCACTTAACCTATATAAATACCATATACCTACCAACCAACCTACACCCCAACAACCAATAACGTTGTTATCATAAGCATACACACATACATAGCTATTTATATAGGGAATATTTTCCTACAAATCCCCAGGGATCCATTTTCTTGGCAAATTTATCCACCTTTTATATTCCTTTTTATATAATATTTATGAACATACTGTGTGTCTAATACATTATGTTGCAAACTTTCTTCATCCTTTCATTTTTTCAAAAAAAAACTAAAGCAAAGAACCTTGCCAGTAAAAGCCACTACTATAAACATGCACCTTTACTGCCAGTCTTTACGACTGTAATTTGGAGTGCTACACCATTGATTTGCCCGTTGTACACAGCAAGAGTCCAGGACATACAGTAGTGGTGCGGTCAATAGAATGAAATAGAATGCTGCTGATGTGGATTGTTATTGTCACAAAGCGTTGTTTTTGTTGTTCTGTTTTTTAGCTTCAGCTTTTTTTATTTGGGGCATTAGAGACAAAATGCAGTTGGTGTTGTTGTGTTGTGGCTGTGACAGCGTCTGTTTTTGTCTGTATGGTAAAAGAAAGTAATCCATTTTACACGCCAAAACCGCTGCCACTGCCACAATCCAATGTTAAAATCGACGTGGACTATACAAAAAATATAAAGGTCTAAGCACTTCCGTGCAGTATAAAGCGCTTATCTATATACTCCTTCTGCTTTAATGGAAAACTTGAAGCATAGCTTTTCAGTCAAAGCAAGGCTATATTTCATATAGACATGCGTATTTTCAATTTGAACACATGAACTGGTCGCAATCTTCTTGATTTACAAATAAGCCACCAAGATTTTCCAGACAATAAAAAGCTAAATCTAGGTTATACTACATAATATGTATATTTAAACCGTAGCAAAGCTCAACGAAAAATCGGTATAAATGGATTACTGGGCAGTACCACTTATGAACGATTTGGTATAATATATGTGATCATAATTAATAATCATCATTTTCCTAATCCGTCTTATCTTAAAAGACATGTAAAGTGCCCTTCAAATACTATTATTCGTGAGACACCACTTTTCCCTTTTTCATAATCTGATATATAGATGATGTGGTAATGGTTCATGTCACTTTGAATTTCGTAACGTTTGGCTTTGTTGAACAATTTGAACCAAAAGGAGTGTCTTTTTATGTGCACTTTTGCTCATTTTTTTGGAATAAATACAAAATGTCGCCTGGAGAAAAGTGAAAGTATACGGGTTATACAAATTATATACTACTTTTCTGCGTTAACAATAATTTTTGCAAAATTACTATGACCTTCTTTCAATTCTCCACTGGGGTTTGGCCACAATTTTAATATCCATTTTTTATGGAATTAGAATGCTTCCATTAGAAATGTGAACGATGATGCATCAACAAAGCATTAAAGATTTTGCGAAATGCTTTCTAAAAAGTTCCAGTTCCAAATTCTGTTTTTATTTCTACAACGCCATCAGCAAGTAATCTGAGATTTAGTTTCATCATCATGAGCTAATGGTAGTGGTTTGGAACCATATTTTCATTGAAGTATTATGCAATAATAGTACAAGTACTTGTTTGATGACATGAAAAAGGGACGCACCCCTACAGGCAATACATCACATTATACCCTCCAGCTAGTGTATTACACAATACAAACGAGATAATGTTTTTCAACCAATGTGCTTTCCATTTTATGTAAATTCATAAAATGACAACACAGCTACCATTTCAGATACAACACAAAGGGAGAAACTGGAGAAAACGAATAATGGTCCGTTGTTATTCAGAAGATTTGGAGAAAACTTGTTGTTTTGTCTTCTCTCAGCTTTCCCTTGAATATGTATACTCTTTCCTTCTACGTCTTACATTGCTTCACAAGAGCCGATTGGTGGTCTCCACCTCCTTCTCGTATCACTTCCCACAAACTTCTCTCTGTCTCTCTCCTTTGTCATGTGTTTCTTTTGGGCTACATGTATATGTCCATAATATTATTACAAACTCCTGTCCCTTTTCTTTAGCAAAACCACATACGTGATATATTTTATAAAGTCAGCATTAGTAAAAGAATTAAAGGAATGGCTAGAACGTTAAAATTGTCATCCTTACTTATAGTTCACCTGCAACTATATCGAATCCCACCTACCCCGCCCCCCACTCTGTCAAAAAATGAGAATGTAGATAAGGAAAAGCAAAAAAATGTAGACAAGCTATTGTGTATGGTTTCCTTTATAAATTTCCATACTAATGAAGGGATCGACAACGACGACGACGATGGACTACGGCATTGCTACCACTGTACAATGTACAAGCACAGTGCGCAAATAATAGGCGTCGCTGCTGCTGAGGTTTGCTATGGGAAAAGATGAAGAAGGAATGAAATGAAATTTGATGATGATGAATACAAGGAGATGGGATTATCGTCATCACAAACTCTTTTATATTAAATATAACTTACACAACGACGCTCTATTATTCTTTCTTCCTGTGTTGGCATAAGCTTTCATCAATGGAACTTTAATTATAATTGAAAAAAATGCGTGCGTATGTGGAAATGTGGCTCTGTATACTTTCATTAGGACGTTACTGAAACGCCAGTGAAGAACACGTGTTCATCAGTTTTGTTGTCGGGAGCATCAACGAGGGAAATCACGTTGTGTTGTCCCAAGAGTCATCTCAATTCACCTCGCTACCAAAACAGCTTAGGTTACTATTTCCTGGCTTTTCCTTTTTAAGCATTTTTCTTTGGCTTTGTGTAAATCGCTGGCGAGTTTATTAAAGAGTTGTGTACCACAAGACATTGTCATCTTTGTTGATGTAATGAAAAGATAAGGGAAACTTTATTATCTCTTTGGAAATTTCAATAACAGCTAATTCCACCAACTAAATAATTTCCTCTTGTTACCTGGTGTATTCAAAGTGTTCTGATGTTTGACTGGTTTTCATTTACTAGCAATTCGTTACTTTCATGTTTTCATTGGCATTACTTATGGTAGAAATCATGTTTTATGAATTGGTTCTAAATTAGTAAAAGTAATAACATTAGATTGAAGTAGAAAATCTGAACAATTTCATGTTGACGTCATTTTAGTCCTTGATTACACATGTTATATATATGTATGTACATAGGATTTGAATGGCTTCTATTTTTCTAACAAGTAATAAAACTATCAGGAACGCGTTATCCCTCCAATTGGTTGTTTTACATGCACCACAGAGTCACTGACATTTATAATCGTATTTTTATCCTATTTACATAATATGAATTTCATTACAGTTATGATTAATATACAATATACTGTTCAAAATCCAAGTCTCAAATTATTTTTTCGTCACCGACCTAATCCGAACTGAACTAAACCTTCGCTAGCTTTTAAAATGTATAAAGGTAGTTGTAATTTTAGTAGTAATCTCTTTTCTCATATTTATTGTATGTATTTTATATCTACATAACCTAATAAATTCTATGATTGACTTATAGTTGGATGAAAATTCACACGATTCTACTTGTCATGTGATCAATATTGTATTGAAACTGGACTATCCCTGTAAAAGTTTATTTCAAGTGGAGAAACGCTTGTATGTTCGAAGTAAGTTTGAAATAGAGAAGCATTTTCGGAATGGGACAAATATGGGCGCAATAAATTTCGTGGTACATTCATACTACCAGGTTCTTTAATATAAGAAAAAATGTCTTTGGCAAACTGAAGTAATTGCACTATTGGTATTCACTGACATTTTATGCTGTTCTGTGGAGCAAATATGATAACTATGTAAAATACAAACCTATTTAATATAGTGGATAGATACTAGAAACGAAACAGATTTGGCAAGATGTTTTATAAAACTGTAGATGATACACTGAACTGGTGTATAAAGCCAAGTTTTGTTATTTCTTTTACTGGTGATATGAAAATTGTTGAAATATGTCACAGCACATGTCAATAATGCAGTGTTAAATATGTAGTATAGTATCGTCGAAACCTGGAAATGTATAATAACCTGGGGAAATAATATTCTTCTCCAAGATGAGAACATCATGCATGGGCCTTTCTTTCCTGTCCCCCTCTCGATCGAATAGTTCTCATGTTTTATTAAAAGGGGAAACGACAAAAGAGGAAAACATGACACGACCAAGATTGTATAGAAGAGTCGATTTTTTCACATTTTCCTCCCTCCTGTCAATTTTGCTTCATCTCCGATCTCCTCTCGGTTTGTACTCTAAGTGGGAAAAAGGGTTCGATATACAGCAGAGAGAGAGAGAAAGTTGAGAGAAGTTGCATTGTTAAGAGTAATAGGGAATAGTTTTCTCCACAAAAGTGGGATATTTTTATAAGTTCTCTATAATATCTCCTTCGTGGTCCCCGATATCGTATGCAGAGTAGGAAACAATGTGGAAAATATTGAAAGATAACGCATTGCGAACAAAGGAATTGAATGAATGCAGCAGAGATCTTTAAAAATCTACTCCTTCAGGAGTACTATACCAGCAACAAAATCATATTATATATAGCATATTCTTTTTGCACACTTTGAGGTCTCAAGGATGCGCATTGAAGTATGCAGACCAGTCTAAAAGTTGGTGACGATGATGGACCATCATCACAAATCATGTACTACTCTACCAACCACTGGCTGACACTTTTACAACATTTTTGATCTCTTTCCCTTGTCCTTTCCACTCAAAATGCATACATGAGTATGGAAAGATGGTGAGGGAATTTGATGAAAATAATCATTATTGCACCAGAGAGCAGATAAAAAATACTTGCTTTGTCTATGTGGATCATATAGACAGTAATGATTATCCTTCCTCATGTGCAAAAAATGATGATGCTATGATATGTAATATAAATACCGTAAAATTTTCTAATAATATCTTTTACCCATTTTTGTTCTATAATAAAGTATATGGCATGTTTTTAAAGTTTTTTTTAGAGATAACTCAATACCCTATATATCCTTATCATAATAATATTTAGACTTTCACCAACAGAAAAGAAAAATTCAGCAAGAAAATTGCACAGGATTTTATGGTTGTATAACATTAACCTAAACATAACTTATATTATCCTTCTTGTGTGAATTCATTTCTTAAAAAAGCAGGCATATTGACTGCAGCCTCTATTCCACCAGCAAGTTGCCATGGTTTAATATTAGGAAATAAGGAATGTTACTGCTGGTGTTATTTTAGTGTGTTTGTGTGTGTGTGTGTGGTGTACATGGCGAGCTTCTTTTTTATGAGATTTTTATTATTGCATTGTTCCGTCTTTTGCAAAAGTAGAAGTAGAACGTGAAGAGGTAGACATGCTATTATTACGAGTACGATGATGCATTCTGGGTGGTCGTAACACCGGTGGTAGTAGTGAAGGAAAGCAATGTTACGTGGAAAATAATAATATAGGATCGCAAGCATAATAATAAAATAAAAGAAGAAATGGCATGTTTTGAGGCCTGAGAGCCTGCAGTGCAGCAGGAGCAATGAAGAGTTGAGTGAAGAGGAGGAATAAACCCGGGTAGTGTGGTGGTAAAAGGTTAACAGCGTGAAGTAGAGGGAAAACGTGACATGACTTGTGTTAGTTGGAATGGTTGGTGGCGAGGCGATGATAATGGTATTTATGCATTTATGTGTGTAATAGTTGGATATACTGCCTTTCTCTGTGCTGTCGCAACACGTCAATAGGAAAAAAAGGAATGAGAGGTAACAACGTTGAAGATATTTTGGTAGTAAATGCTCTTTGAAGTATATTCCGTTCTCTGTTGAAAATCAATCTGTGTATTAGAATGATCTGGTAAAGAATACCTATGCTTTGAATGATGAGATGAAAAATGGAGCGAAGAGCATAGCTAAACTATGATCCGGATTTAATGCGACTAGGATTTTGTAAATGCTTGTGGTATTGGTTGGATTTTGTAATTACGTTACACTGTAAATTTAAGTAATGGCCATATTGAATGGTAGCACTTTTGTATAGTGTAAAAAAATGTGAGTGGCGATTTGCTGTGATTTTTCGATGGGATTTTCTACCTGGAAATGATCATGGGATGTTGGTGGATATGGGCAGTTGTAAAAATGGAAGCAATACAATAATACTCTCCTTGACTGAATGGTCATCCAAGCAACAAAACAACCCAGAGAGATAAACTAGACGAGTGAAATAGGAAGAGAGAGGGGAAGAGCAAGGGAATGAAAATGGTGGTTTTGAATGACGAATCTGGAAATCCGTCTGTAAAGTCTTTTTCCCATTCACTTTCTTCCATCATGCATCAGCAGCAGAATCACTAGCCAGCTCTCGTCCTATCTACTCTCGTTTCCTGTGTGGTTCTGTTCCATAAGTGGAACTACTTTATGGGAAAATCTTGAGTGTCTCACGCTCTGATCACGAGCAAGAGATGAAGGGAGGCAGAGCGAGAGAGAAAGTATTTTGGTGAAGAGAAACTTGGCCGAAATGAGTGCACAGGAAATGAAGCCACTTTCCCACAAAAAGTGGTGTGTATTCTTTACACAGAGGGACATAGACACACACCATCAAATTACATCACATTCATCAATACACTCCTCTGCCCAAAAACACATCATATAAACTAAACCCTGCTTATTATTGACTGGCGAGTTTATTTCAACGTCAACATTCGATTAGTAATCGTCATGCTTCTAATCCCCAATTATACAACCAAATATTTTTATACAAATTTAAACACTCTATTTTTAAACCCTATCGTATAATTAACAATATAGATTTTATATTTCTCTAGACGCAACTCTTATGTAAAAGGGGATTACAAAAGTAAGGAAAGTCTCTTCTTAATAGCCTGGGTAACTAAAAACGAACCGGATGATGAAGCAGAGTAAACCTACTCGTTCATTTCATCATCGTCATCATATTTTTTCCTTTTCTCTGCCAAAAAATGTGCACAACAAAATAATGTCGATGACGATTGTATTGTCTTGATAAAGAGAAATGAAACAAGAAAAAAGAGAAAGTTGGGAGGAGTGAACGATAAAGAGGTAGAAAGAAGATAGAGAGAAGCCTTACACATTTTTTGTTCTTTTCTCCCATTCACCATTTCTTCTTCTATCTCTCCGGATGAGTGAATCCTTCTCTCTCTTTCTCTGTCCTTCTCTATTGTTCACTTCACTGCAAGCTATACACAAGTATAATTTTTACCTTGTTAGTTTTTTATACCGGAAGTAGAGAAGCAGTAGTAGTGGCAGTGGTGTCAGCATTGCTACAACTGATATGTATAGCAACCTATACACGCACAGCATAGTCGACTCCATTCCTTTAGTCAGCTTAATCATATAAGCGTCTTCAATAAGAGTAGGAATTTCCCCTCGATGCAATGTATGTATTACTTTGTCGAGTAGACCAGACCAATCTCCCATTTTTGCAGCTTAGAATGTCTATCCGCTCCCAAATTCCGTCGATTCCTCCCTTTACTACAATTTTTCGCTCTATAAATAACATTCTGTTATGCTGAGTGGGTGAGACACAATGAACGTGGAGGAAGAAGTCAGAAGAGAGAAAAAGAGTAACCAAGGCAATAACATCATCATCAACATTCAAGGTCTTTTACCGGCAAGGAGCATTCCATGCCGAAGCACCATCTCCAACAATTTTCTAAGCATTTCCTCTCAAAGTAGTAGTAAAACTCACTACTTTTCCCAACTCCATTTATTTAACAAGCTGAAACGGATTCGCAGGAGTACTGATACTTTTTTTTGGTCCAATCTCACTTATTTCACTCTCTCCACTTATAGGTTTTTTAAAACTTTTCTAATTAAAATCCTTGAGGGAGGATCATATTTACTGGCTGCTGAGGATTTATGCGTTTAGACAAAGAGCAGAGATATTTTCTAGAAACATTGTTTCTCTGAAATACACATGATCTAATATTATTACACTTAACTTCTCATCGACCGATATCAATTGCTCATCATCTACCAAGAAAATTGCTGTCAATTTGAGATGCTCTAATAAAGCTACCGCTTTTTCCATTGCACAACCCTGTTTCTTCGAGTTGTATTGTTCTTGATTAATAGAACGCATAATATGCTATACTATAAACAAAAGCAATTGGTACGCTTGGATTTTTTTATAAACCTTTGGGAGGGACACACAGTTTTATGGGTATAGATGAATGACAAGAGACGAGATTACTGTCACTGGAAAGACAGCTTGAAAGGGTGACTCGCTGTAAGACAGAAATCCATACAAGGATAATATCACTCGTAGTAGAAGAGGATGAACAAAGAAGAAAAAATGATTGCAACTATTTTTTCTTCAAAGATTCAGTAGCTATAGCCTATACCACTGTTGGGTTCGACAAAGACAAGACAATATTCCATTCACTCTCACTCCCATATTATTTTTTGACAGTAACAAATTAGATGAGTATCAGAGTGCTCAAAAACAGTAAGTAGCATGCAGCTACCTACAATCGCATGCTGAGATGGAACAGAAGGCGGAAGATGGAATTCTTTTCATCTTCAAGAAGGAGTCTAAAAGTCCATATATATAGGATTTTACTTACATGCACTCCTAGACTCTCAGACGTTTATCGTTATTACCTGAATCCAGAGAGGATAGATAGAAAATATTAGACGGAAGAGGATTTTTTTGTCAGTTAGTAAGTTGTTTGTCCCTTGAAGGAATGGTTAATGAAAATGTGTAGTAGTGGTAGTCGCAGTGAGCAGGAAGGTAAAAAGGAATGCAGTTCCTAGCTTTCTTCCAATAAAATTTGTTTGTAGAGTAGAGACCTATGCCATTAAGGAATTGTCAATAAGGTACTCCTTTTTCCAATTCCATATTCACCTGAAAATATGTTCAACTGTTCAGCATAGCAGTTGTTTAAATTTCTGGCTGGCTATATAGCTATTAGCTGCATTGCGCCCATTTTCCACAGGTGAATACTGAAATGCACAATGTAATGAATAAATTGATATCTTCCATGTCTATTCTATTTGCTTGCAATCTACAAATACTGAGCGGAATTGTAAAAATGACATTTTTCTCCATAAAAAAATTGAACAGCGATAGAATTTATTTTTTTTTAAACCAAAGAGAAAACGAGAAGAGGAGTACACTATTGAAAATTCGGCTTTTATATATAATATGTATGTAAAGACAATGGGGGTTTAGGGAGAAACGATTGGGTGTGCATAAAATCAGTCAATCCTTAATGGTAAACCCATGTAATCCTATTATCTTTTCCGAAAGAAGCTCATCACAATGGAATTGAAATTGCCAAACCAATTCAGGTAAGCAAAATAATCTACATAACTATTTCAGACAACAAATTGTTTAATATTTTACAAAATGTGACACGTGACTGCTTTACAATGTCACTTTAAAGAAGCATTTCAAGATCCACAAAGAAATTCCGACACCAATTGAAAAGACAGTGTATGTTATTTCAAATACTGCAATTGAACAAAGGAGCATCGAAAAGAGCAAGGTTACCAATCAAACCAATTTCGTGAGGACGGATAAAATGCTACCTAAAATCGACGGATTTTGACTTATCCATGACCTTGTTAAAACTACTGAACCCCAAGTATTAACAAGGAGTATTGTCTCACAGGTATTTCTATTGTAAAATCCTACAAAGATGGCAACCTCCAGACATTTGTTGATAAAACATTATTGTGCTATTCGTCCAATATCACAATATTAAATTATTAAAAGGAAACAACGAAGGAGCAATATTATGCAATACCTTTGTTATTTCAATCAATGCCGGCGTGGTAGTATGATTATGGTATGCAGTCAGTAACTCGGAAGCATGCAATAGAATGCACTACGTTTATAAAAGGATTGCATACAACAAGATCTTTGATTTCATCTCTTGAAGAATTTTAGAATGTAATGAGTCTCTGAAGTAGAATCTGTTATCAACGGGAGTATTAAATTACATCCTATCCAATTCCCGAATTCCTTTCTATAGAGACTGTTGTAGTGTCTGTTGTTGATCCTACATAAATAAGTTCCAGCAGGATTTCAATTTTATTAGACCTAAGGCTCCAGATTAAATAATATTTGCATACTATTTTGTTCAATTACTCACGTAACTTCATTTTGAATATTTAATTGATTTATTTGATCGATGAGTAGGAAATCAGAAATTTAACCTGCTTGTCGATACCTAAGTTCAATTAAGTTTCTTTGCATTGTGCACACTAATCTATGTATGTAGACAAGATTTTCATCTCCTTGATTTTTTTTTTCATTTTCAGTTTTTCGTTCCGTTTTTGCAGCTATGTTCTTTCCTTCAACAATAAAGACTATAGGATCATATTGTTACCAGTTAGCCTATGCATTCGTTAATGGATTTTTATCATATATTTTTATACAAGGAAGGCTTAATAGTTTAAATTATCATGTAAACCCCAGAAATAACCATAAATACTGGGCTTGTCTAATTAGAAAACAAGAGGAAACCTAATTACCGCTTTGTGACGTGTACATGTTTAGACAGTAAAAATTTCCTAATTAAATTTCATCTCACTTGTTCGCTCTATTTTCCATGCATATCTACCCGTCCTGAGACATTAGTATACAGGGTACGTCCGTGCATGGTAGTCTGCGGTTTTTTCTCGTCTTCCCTCTTGTCTTCGCCTTTCCCCTCCACTCTGGTTCCAGTGGTGGCAAGTATGGTAATCAGGAGTAGCGTCATGATTTAATAATAAAATGAACGAACAACAAGAAAGCATCCACCAGATAAGATACTTCCTATTAGTAAATAGTACGTTAGCTTAGCTACAGACAAGAGGTACATAGGTGCTTACAGAAGTAGAACAACTTTTAGAAGGAGAAAGTAGAATAGTTAAAAATATTCAACAACTTTTCGATGGGAAAGGAGAAAAGCACCTGAGGGAGCATTAAAAGTGTGAACTGTTTGCTAAATACTTATCGTCGTCGTTTACAAGAAAACAGTAGTCCTGTTTATTACAATATGCCTCTGCTTTCACTCCGCCACTCTGGTAGATGCATGCAACCAGAGAAACCTTCCCGTAAACCAAACCAACAAACTGTTGATTGGATAGACACTCTCTTCCCCGACCACTTTTAGTGGGCTATCTTTATCCATTTTTGAGCCTGATGAAGAAATAAACGCCTAAAATGTAGTGTTCAGCTAGACCAATTGTACATCTATTGGTGGTGGTAAGGCATAAAATTAAGGTAGCATCCTGTGAAGGTATTTATTGTAGAGGAAGTAGAAGGATGGTCAGTGCTGATGTTTTTATTTCTCTCTCGCGTCACGTACCAAACTCATTAACAAACTACTTGGGTTTTTTCCTTCCCTTCTGCTTGCCAGCCCACGAAAACTGCAAACAATGAGATGAGTGAAAGAGATGGAAAGAGCTTGTACAAGAAAGATGAGGAGGATGATGGTACTCACATCCACCATCTTATGGCCATCAACAGGATCATCACGTAGAGTGCGTAAATGGAGAAGAAAGTGGGAGTAAAGAGTGCATCATGACAATAAGTAAGAGTGGCGTGATCATTCACGTACCTTATATAAAACAGAAGGGTTTTAACAGTCCTTGAACGCATGATACGAACAATCATTATCGTCATGATCAACATTTATGAAAAAGACGGAAGAAAAGCCCTGTTTGAGTTGGATTTTCGTGCATGTGCCTGTTCACATGATTCATAATTATTAGGATTTTCTTTACTTTCTCTTCAAAACACTAAGCTTACCTTTATACCTCGGGAAGAAGATGGGGACAAAATAAATAAGAGAAAATGTTCCAAGAAAAATATATCCTGTTTCTTGAGAAGGAAAAGTACGAGTTGGTTGATGATCAACATTTTCCCTGACTCGAGATAGATGAATATTTTCTCTCTCATCGTCGAGTAGGTTACTTGATTAGTCTACATCACACTTGAGGAGGTGGAGTTTTTACGAGTGTTATTCATTGTTCATGCTTGCTATTATACTATGAAGTAAAAACAACCTTTCACTTTTGGTCTCCTAGTATTTATTTTGCTTTTTCAGAAGAAACGCTAGGTAATCCTATACCGTTCCACTGATTATGCAGCAACGCTCGTCATGATGAATATGAGTACAACGTCAGTAGTGAAGCTTTTGAGTGATTTGTTTTTGATTTGTTTGAACTCAAATGTCGTGTAAGTACAAACTTGAATTTCTAACGGGAGCCCAATAAACTGAGCGGTTGGGCACAAACTCGGTTGCGACGAGAGCAGACATGATGTATCTGACATACCTATTTAAATTAGTACTAAAATAAGTATTAAATTCATATTCTAAATATATTAAACTTAAACTACACTATATCTATGCATATACACTATACTTTTTATATAACGGTGCCGCTAGCCATTGACTCGACTATATTAACTTTTTCCTTGTGATAACTATTTAGGCCTTCAATTTTTCATCACAAGCAAATTACTCGGTCATCACAGACATAATCTCACAAGTTTACTAGTAAATATTCCTTATTTTGTATAAAACTAATCTGTTTAATTTTGTTGAAATATGAAATAGTGACAAGAAGACAACAAGCCATCTAAATAAAATATTACTATCCTGTATAATCGGACGTTTTGCAAAACTTGTGATAAATGATGAATTTACAAAACATGTCAAAAGTTTTCTCAATAATTTAGCAGAGAGAAGAAGATGTGATCAGCCCAATTCCTTCGTTTCATTTTGAGCTTCTTTCTTCTTCTCTCAAAATTGTGCTGTTCAGTGGAAATTACAACTTTTTATCTCATAATTTTAAAATTTGTTTGGTTCGCATGATGAAGCAAGCAACTAACAATAAGACTATAAAACGTGTGTATAGGCACATATATATACATACATAAATATACTTTAATGAATGAAAATGAATGAATGAAAAAGCTTCTGAGAAACTAAAGAATGAAGCAAAGATGAGGGAGGAAAAAAAGTTAACTTGTTCTCGGGAAATGAGTAATATGACATGAATGAATGCGTAAATTGAATGAGAAAGAGAGAGAGAGAAAGCCTGAAGATGATGAACTGAGGAAATGCACTAATTTGGTTCTACTGCAAAGCCCCTTCATTTTTGCTTTAGATTTTCTTCCCAAAGTCTTTACCATATCTATTGTTTTGCGGAGTGACAAAAAATTAAGCAAATCTGTGGTGTTGATAGTTGTACGAACAAAAGTGGTACAATATATAGTAACTTTTTAATTTACTAAATACACACACATGCACACGAGTGAATAAGAATGAGAAGATGGAAGTAGCGGGTGGTCTTTGTCTTGAAGTGGGATGAGGTGAAGGAAACCGGTTTTTTATACTTTATCAAGTCAGTAAGCAAAGTCAGGGAAAGTAGCAGAGAATGTTGCACATAACCAAGCAAGCTTAAAAAAAGTACGCCGTGTGCGACAGTCGAACCAAACTTTGTTGTCTTTCCACTAAATTTAATCAAAAACTTTTTTCTCTGTGTAGTGTATAGATCAAAGAATAATAAACCGCTGCAACGTTTCTAGGGAGGAATAGTTTTTCAAGTATTTAGAGACGAATCTTCTCTTAAAGTTATAAGCTGCCTGGTGCTGTCATGTTTTCCAAGTTACCCCATGTTTTGTGCACGCTGACGGTGCGATATTGTACTCTGACTATACATTATTGAGTAAGGAGAAGGATGGGATAGATGATTATGATTGATGGAATAATGGATGGATCTTGTAGTCTACTAACCATTATTACAGTACAGGTGCGGATGGACTTCCAGGAACACACACGCTCTTCGTCTTCTCCTCCTGTAATCTGACAATGACCTGTCAAATAATAAGAGTTAGTGTGGTGTATTGGTAATAGGAAAGTTGGCACATATCCGATTCGATTGTGTGACCAGTGACTGAGGTTAATAAAAAGGCAAGAACAATAATATAGCCAGCATCCACCAGGATAAATGTTTGGTTGAAATGATGAAAACACATCCAGCCCAAATCGACACCCTATATATGCTTTATCACTCTTGGTAGATTGATCACAAAAGGTGGAAAAAATGATGAAGTAAAATCCATATTATTATTAGTAGTATCTATTAACACGTCTCTAATGAGTTTCCAGAGAGGGGAAGAGTAGAGAACCGGTCTAATAATCCGTCGATTAATTAAAATGATAAGTGAAACGTGAATAATGTAGCGCGAAAGAGTTGTTGTTGCTGTTATTGTTACCGTGTGAATTATTCGAGTCAGTAGTACTCCTAGTAAACCATCTTACTTGTCAGTACTAGTTAGCGTGAAAATATAATAATAAAATAGTAGTTTCCATTAATATGATGCGCTTGACTGGCTCTTTGAATTTAAAAAGGGTTACTACAGATGAACGGACTTTCAATAATTATTTTGGCTACGTTTGTCATATATGTACATAGCTATATATATAAAGGCAACTTATTCATCAATTCTCCTCTCATCTTCGTCATATACTCTCAAGCTGGAACTTTAATGATGCGTAATGAAATTAGAGGGGAACTTGTCGAGACTGTAGATAATACAAATGGACAGTGGTATACTTAGTGCCTGTCCAAGGTACCTCCCTCCTCCATGCTATCGTCGTGCATAATTATCAGACTGAGAGTGGAAGGATGATGATGTGATTATGAAAGTCACTGGGAAAACTTGTCTTGTGCTCTCTAACAATTCATCACAAGCGCTGCTTTGCTAGTTCCACTATCCGAGTGAAAGTGTTAGCGAAAATCCTTTTCAGTTCACTTTCCCTCTCGTTGTCCTTCCCTTTCTTTTCATCATCGCGGCACACAGCCAGATATTTTACCTGAGGAGGAGACTAGCTTGCTTGCTTATGATGATGATCATGCCGATTATTATTAGTTTAAGCAAGTAAAGTAGCAGTAAAGACTGTACATCCATCCTGAGGTATTTTAATATTAAATATGACAGAGAGGCAGGATAAAACAAACCGGAGCGAGGCTGCGATGATGACAAGGATGAATTTCGGGATAACATGAGAAAAGACTCTTTGAAGAAGTATCGACTCTGCTTCTGCTATTTGGGGCCATAAATTTGGAAACAAAGTAGTAGCGTTAGTAATAAAATATAGCTATGTATATTTTTGGCAAAATTGAGAGAGTAAATCTGTATAGTATTTTTATTTTACTTTATCTCTGAAATTTGCATCGCCGTCAGTAGAATATCATACTGTGCACATTATGCGAAAAAGTTGGGAAAGAGAAATGAAACGTGTCACTTGAGTGGGTTGAACGATATTTTAGTGGAAAGTAGTAGGGAAAAATTCGCTAATGAAATTGTCGAGGGATAAAAGTGAAGCGTTAAGTGTTGTAAATGTACTATAAAATATGAAAAAATATGTTATCCAATCTTTGTATGTGTTGGTTGCAAGTAGGCCGTAGGCAGCGAAATACTTAAGACACCTAGTGACCTAATAAACATGATGTAACAGGAATGAAATTATGAAATTGAAGGTAAAAAATGCAAGAGTGAAAAATATAACTCAATTAAAGTAAAAGCTAAACCGAGCAATTTAAATAGTATACAAACATTAAGTAAGTAAAGTAGTAACACACAAACAAACCGGATTTACTGAAGTAATTGTCATAACAAAGAATTTCCATCTGGTGAAATTCCACGTATGTGATTCAAAGCGATCCTCATGACAATACAGGTATCCTGATAAATTCTTCAGTAAAAGTAAAATAGCAGTTTACGGCCAATCCTTCTACGATGGTCGGATTGAGCAGATTATTATGATACGAGCGTAGTCTCTAGATACCCATTAGTGAAAGTATCAGTTAGTATATAGAAATCGAGTCTCTTCAGCATCAGTTTGTTGTGCTGTGAATTCTGAATAAAGCAGGTAATGTCGGGGTTCATGACCAGTAATACTGCTGTAATTCGCAAGAATGTCAGGACAACGAGCAGCCACAAAAGTGACGCTTGGTGAATTTAAAACCACATTGAGACATAATACTTAGAAGTTTTACTATACAGTTTCTACATTATAATGGATCTTATGTACATAAAAAAGCTTCAGCAATCTCTAGATTTTAGTACGCCTGAATCTGAACCATTTCCAGAGCAACTACTTATCATCATCATCATCGTCAGCACCTTAGAAAAACTTATTCCAGATAAATATGCAATAATAATACACATGGAAGAGGAGGAAACGACGACAGCACTCCAAGACGGGAGTTTGGAGACTCTTGGAAATTCATACACTTTGCACGTAGTGCTGAATACACAAACGTGCGCGTCGCCTTCTTCCCCGGAACAAAAATTTGTTTTCGACAGTTGGCAGAGTAGAAAAGTACACAAGAGCTGTGTTTGTGTAACTGAGCTTACTGCTTCTACAATAAGTGCAATAAAATATATGTCATACTCAACTACCCTCATGCTTCTTCACCAATTTCATCGAGAACTCGCCATTTTCCAAACCGAAATCTTAATATGCTATAAACACACTTCAGCTTTCTTCATCTATCAGCACCGACACCACCATTTTAATTTGCTTATGGTTCAAGAAGGTGATGGGTATTAATACGTTATATGAAATTGGAACTCTGAGAGTTAAATTAATTTACGTAATGGACTCCTTCCAAGTCCTGTCCAAGTTTCAGCAAAACTGTCAATTGAAACAGAGAGCTCTACCATGTAATTACATGGCGCTAACTACTTCTTGGGATTACTTGAACCGACCGTCTGTCTCCACTTTTCTAAGAAACAACCTGACCAATCTTGGTTCCCAAAATAATTGGAATTTCCTAAATTGATATTTACAATTAAAATAATAACCAAATCAGTCAACTATAGCAGGTTCTAGAGGTTATTTGGTATTTTGTTACTTTGGTCAAACTGTAGGGATATGCATACTTGAGTCCAGACCAATTTGCGATGGTCCACTCAATGGAGAGAAGGTGGGGTCAACACCGTTTTGAAATTGTGGAATGAACAGTCATATACATAAAACACATAGAGACGGATACAAAGTGTGAAATCAATATAAATACTGCAGTTAACACAGTGCTTAAAACTCACCAATCTCCATCAGCATAACAGTAGCCAAAAACTCTCTGCTTTTAATTCCTAAAAAGCCAAGCAATGGCCAAAGGACTAACCATTTTCACGTAATAAAGAGAAGCTATCCAGCAACTATAGTTCTAAATCATAATGTCCTTCACGCTATCATAATGCTGCATTTAGCACTTTCACTCTTCCAATTTTGTTCTTGTTAATATCATTATAAAATGGCGTTGTTGCTAGTTTTACGATCTGAATAATAAATGAATCCACAAGCTGTAACAGCAATGCAGACGGAAGGATAGGATTTTGACTATGTGTAAAATGCTGAGTGTCTTGTTGGTTACATGGGATATAAGAGCCATTTTCTGCTGCAGAGTTTTTTTCCTTGTTGCGCTGTTCATCGTCGCCACCACGGTCGACGTCTTGTTGGTCGCTTCTTCGTAGAAAAAAACTAATTCCTTAAAAGCTTAAAAATAAAATCCCGTCAGAGTGCAATGTAGAAAGTGTACATATCTTTCATACCTATATACTCTTTTTCACTGGCATCTTTGGATTCCTTCTATTAGAACTCGACATTATAATAACTACATTATCTACTGCTTTTACTATTGCTGCTGTCCAAACACCTATTTCACAGACGATAATATTTCCTATTTTGTAAGTCTACTCTCAACCTTCTTTGTCTACTGCTTATGTCTGCATTCTATATCCACTTGCAACAATCTCACACTTAACTATTTACTTGATGTATCCAGATATACAGGTTCCATTTTGCTGACTTTTTCCTTTCATCATTCATGAGACTGTGAGAAGAGGAGTGTTAGAATGGAGACAAGAGCAGGTATGCTGGGAGCAGTGGCAAGAGTATTAAAATGTCATCAGTTTAAGAGCTTTACTAGAAGAAACACTGAAACTGCTACAGCACAATAACAAGTGAAAACAGGGACGAATAGAGAAAAAGGTACTAGAACACCTTTTCTAATCCTTAACGGTCACCTCGTCACATAAAAGGAAAGAAAACAAAATCTTTCCCAATCTCTTCAACAGTTTCAATATTTTCTTTTTTGTCACTTTCCTCCCGAGAGGAAAGAGAAACATTGGAGCGAGCTACAAAACAGGTAAATGCGCTTTCACTGTGTAAATATATACGCTTATAGATTCACTGCATACACTACTGAAGTCGTATACTTTTAGTTAGGTAAACTGATTAGAAAAAAGTTTGTTAAAAAAAGTTGATAGAATGGCATAAAAACTGCTGCAATAAGCCCAGCAGCAAATCGGAGTATACGTCCACACATGCATGAATACAAATAAGTTAGAGAAGAAGGTATCACTTGAAACTTTCATTTTCCTACTTGATCATATCACCACAAAGGAAAACTTTTCACGTTCTCTGCTTTTGTTTCAGAAAAAAGGGAAATGAACTTTTCATTCAAGCCTTTCGTCCCTTTTATTACTTTCTATCAGAGTACTTTGGTCGTGCGTGTTTGCGTACCTACGTATTATTCAAATCTCTCCCCTTTCTTTATCCATCATCATCACAGGAAACAGGTTAAAACCACCAAAATCGGGAACAAGTTTAAAAAGTGGGCAATTGATAATTTAATTAAAAGTCGCTATCTAGAATTCCTTAGAATGCAGCAAAAGAGAAACCCACTGATATTCCTTGTATAATTTATTTCCTAGGAATTACGCAACAGTCGTTTTATATTCTACTCGGAAAATAATGCACAAGAAGAATTTATTTACTTTTTCCTTAAAGGTTCAAAAGACCTCTGCTACCAAACAGCCGCTTTTATACAAAAAAAGCAAATAAAAAGAAAGTCCCCTTTCTCCTTTGGTGTGAAGAGGAAAGTGAAGGTAAAATGTGTGTACTGAGGCAACCCGGGTAATTCCTTTCAAGAAACTACCGAGCTGTTTGGATGACGGTGAAAGTAGGCTCTTTTTCAGCCACAATATCTCCTATCCACTCTTCTGCGGCTATATAGACTCGTCGGTTAGTTTATTTTATGTGATGCAATGTAAATGGTTTCGGCTAATGCATTATGGATGTTATTTCCTCATTTGAGCAATCATATCGTGTTCTTACCCATGCCATTCCCACAACAACATTGGTAAAGTCATATGTATGAGTGTATATGCTTTGGTTTGGAGTACATGTAGCCAGTTACAATTTATTTCTCCCGTCTTGACATTGACAAGCAACAACTGGAAAACCAGGATGGATGGATACCATTTCGATATTGGCAGAGAAAGGAAAACGACGATATCCTCAGGTGCTTGTAAGTTTACCCATTTCTGTTGCTCCAAACAAATATTTTTTGGATTCTGTGTAAGGTAGGTAGGTAGATAACGCACATATCTCCTTCTACATATTATGTAGGTAGTAATAAACAGTACATATATTATAGCAACACGCATCTTTTATACTTTATATTCTTTCATCTTTAGTTTTAATAGACGGTTCAATTTTCAAGATAAATCGCTTCCATCCTCGCCATTAACTACCTCTCTCTCTCTCTGTTCCATTGAATCATGTGATGACCAACCGACCCCGTTTACATCACATGCACGAAGAAATTACGAGAATGGAGTGGAGTTTCACCCAACAAGACCTCTGCGCTTTTCTTATTTATTGCCTAATAAAAAGGTATAGAAGCTAACCCTTCTTCTTTCTCCAGTAGAGCACCAAAAACGAGCTGACTGGAGCAGTTCTAGTGATGGCGGTGGTAATGTTTAGTCCCAGCACAAAAATATTGCTTGTTTACCGTTTATTATGGTTATAGTTACGGTTATTATCATCCAGCATCCCAGCACAACGACAATCTACCCGATAATGAATGATACTCGTACTGGGAGAAAGAGGAGAAAGTAAGTCTAAGCAACTTTTCACAAGAGCAGCAAATAAATTTATCTGACACCATTCATTCAGTTTATGCACGTATTTATCATTCTTGGCTGTCACAAAACAGCCAAACTCACTTCATCCTCTTTTTGCGGCGGCTGTCCACCGAAGAAAACTAATGACTTTTTTCCGCTCATGCTTCAACAAAACCGAGGAAAGCAACTGGTGCTACTAAATGTACATCATAATATAAGTTTCTTCATAACAACAAGTGGGTGTTTAAGCATACATTAAAATAACAGTGTGTCATCTTTTAATATGAACGTTCCCTTACATTTCCTCTTTTTTACAGTTACACGTGTCATATGTCCTGAGTCTTGACATTTTCACTCTAACACGAACATGTAATTATAATTATATATTTTCTCTAACCACAGGACCAGCAAAAAAATCAAAGAACAAATAAAAAATACGAGGAAGTATGATGTCAACTTGACAGCATAGTTATAGCGTTTCTTCTACTTTAGCTGTTAGATTCTCTTTCTTTCAATTTCCCTTTCAGAGAAAAATGTAGACACATTTTCATGTCATAAACCATTTTTGCTTTTGATTCCCTTTCACATTTCTTACGCCCATTGGTCGTGAAGGAAACGAAAAGAAAGATGACGGACAAAGCGATGGTGATGATGGCTAAGCAAAAATGTCCATGGTATGTTCTCTTTAAAAACAAGGAAAATTGACGGGTTGAAGAAATGGTATAAATCATTCAAGCAAGTAAAAAAATAAGCAATATTGGTGGTGCTGATATGTGCTTTCCCAAACAGCATCCGGTTGTGTGTGAATCTTCAGAAACAGTCAATTCTGTGCAATATGTACTTTGTAAGAAAAAAAACAGACAAACATACATGTAGTTTCTTGGATACTGTAGGTATTCCTTTTCTAGTTATTTTAGAAAAAATAGAAAAAGGAAGAGGCTATTGCGTCACTTCCACTTGAAAACGTTCAGACTATTTCTTATACTCAAATATTCTTTGATTTACAGTAAATTCTATATAAATAATTACATGGCTAGATTTCACCATGCTGATATTTGTAACCGTTGCCACAAAAAACGAGAAACTTTGTTTCAGCGCAGATTTCACTAAAGACATTGATAACCGCTGATAATAAATGAACACTAATAACGTGTAAGGTTGTTGTTGATGGGGAATGATAAATTACACATCACAACTGCTCGTTTCTAAAATTCATAAAACGCAATAACTTTTAAATGTTTAGATGGAAGTTTGGGTTCGTTACGTTACATTTTATTTTAGGTGCAAGTGGACGCTGTTGTGTAATGGCAAACCTGATTTGTACTGACAGACGTAAGCACAAACAAAAGCAGTGGAGATTGAGCACGAAGCACAAGAAAATAAGGCGAAAGGATAGAAACAAATGAATAAATTAAAAGGAAAGTGTCTGAGAGAGAGAGAGAGAGAAAGGAGGCTTTTTCTTGAGGAAAGATAGATGGATAAAATTAAGTAAAGACAGAAAGGTGTGCATTCGTTATAGGAATAGTGAATGGTAGTTTTTATCTTAAGTAAAATAAAGTGCCCGTATAACTATTTATATATATCGATCTATCGTTCTTCTCTACAATGACGTAATTTATTCAAAAGTGTTTCTATAACAGTTTCTTATTTAGGAACAGTGGAACTAATATAAATTGGAGAAGAAAGTCAAAATGGGTAAAGTTGTTGTGCATGCAGGTTCTGTGTGCGTAACCTATTTTAAGTACCTATACTTTAATATAAAATAATAATAATAATAATAATAGTGTACATGTTTCGTCTTGAAAAATCAACAAAAATATCACTCGAGGCGATAAAATGATGCTATTAAACCTATGAACAAAGTGAAAGTTAAAGAAGAATGGAATGAAAGAAAAAAAAGAAGACAAAGAAGGAAAACAGTATTGCACTCCATTTTTAGAGACGCTGTGCCATACCATCTACCAAATATTATTCTGCCTGGCAGAGCAAACCTTCTCTTTTGCATACATTTTCACTTTCACTTTCACCTCTCCTTTTTTTCTGAAAGAAGAACAAGAGTATGACGCAGTGGAGCGACGAACAAGAATAGCGCATTTTTTTCATCTTCTTCGTCAAAATTTGGTTCCTTCTCAGTATTCATCATCAAATAACAAGAGACAACGTCTAAAAAGGATATCATGAGGAGGCAAGTGAAAATAAAAATGGATAAAGAAAGCCTGTTTTTTCAGCTGACACATTTCATTTATTCAGAAAAAAAGTCTCCCTTCCCCTGCTCCACCGCTGCTATGGCTTAACTGTCAATGTTTAAATAATATGCTAAGTTTACACAGTGCCAAGACTTTTCAAAAAAAATTACCTCATCTTGTTTTTTCTGCTTATATACATAGTTCATACATCAGTATGAGTTAGTCTGCACCGCATTCCTCCGGGTCGAAAATGTTACCAATTTATGGCCTTTTTCTCTCTCCTGTCATACGTTCGTTCACCCCTTTTAATGTGTTGTAAACGAAGTAGTAACTACCATTTCCAGTTTTAATTTCCGTTTTCGAAATGACATTTGGCAAAATATGTCTCGACGTTTAAAAAAACGTGGCGCACCTTCGTTACAGTGTAAACAATCCTATGCTGATTTTATTTTGATGTCATGAATACATTAAATGCACTGCTCCTATAACTTACCACTACAATCCATGGTACAATGATAATGCTCCCTGACTCCTGACAGCAGTAAAAGGCAAGGAGGAGGACAAAGGGAAAGTGGAATGGAGTGAGGAGGACGGAGAAAAACATGCAACCAGCAGAGAGTGAACTGATGAGAATCAGTGTGCTTGGGGCGACTAAATACTACGTCCTAACTGTGTACCTATGTGCCTCTCCTCTCCAGCAGCAGCAGTACCAAGAAAGGTGCTCAAACTGCTTTCTCCTTCCTCTACAACTTTCCCCATTTTATGAAAGCAGGTATGTAAAATACATAATAAATAGAATGCAGTTGTAGGTTGTATATTGAGCCACTGCTTTGACCGAGTATCGTTTTTATTCTTCTTCAAAGTCAAAGGACTTTCTCTTTGCTTTTATCTTAATCCAAAAAACCAGCAAGAAGTGAAGAGTAACAAATTTAGAAACACATTCTCTGCTCGGAGCCTTGTTGTTTTAAAAAAGAAAGACTGGGTGTTGCCTCTTGTATTCATTTAAAAGGAAACTACCTTTCTTTTTTTAAATGAATCCTTGGGACATTTTCAACAAGACGAGTGTGTGTCTGCCTCTCTCTCTGTTTACATGTCACCTTATCCAGCCATGCATGTGTGTATATTTTTATTACTGCCTTGAGATGTCCTTTATCCAAACCATCATTCCACACACACTCATTCAAAAAACGCAGATCCTTTTTATAGGCGACTAAAGTCATTTCCTTTGCCTTGTTTGACTGGAGATTGTATGTATGTACAACATTCATGGCTGGGGGTATGCGAAGGCTGGGCATGACAACATGAGTTTATTTATCCCGTGTTTATTTCATAATCATACGAAAGAGAAGAAAGTGGTGTCGCTTTCCCCTGGAGAAAAAAGACTAATCTTTTTCTTCATTCATTCTTATGTCGTTCATAGTAATACTCACAATGGTAATAAAATATATAAACAGTTTTTCAAAATGTAACACTGAAAAGAGAAAAGGATCACATACGAATGAGTTGATTCGAATAGAGAGGCAAAAAGAGTTCTTTGGTACGCAGTAGACAGGAAGGGAGAGTTCAGTGGTGAGTACAGTAATTGTAAACAGTCTTTCTTTGCGCAGTATAAACAAATAGGAATTTGGTTTGTTGACCTGCTAACTCCTCAAATAGGGATTAGAGATTACTCCAGAAATCCACAGAAAAAAAAGTAAAAATATGAGCATGTTTAGAAACCAGATGTAATTGCAACGCTGAAGATATAAGCTAGTTTAATAATAATGAGGAAGCATTGTTAATGACCATGATGAAAATTGTTACTACCCCCGAGGTGTGTGACCATGAAAAATATCAAGAGCTTTTAATGCTCAACAAGTGGTCAGAAAATTGTTAATAAATGGATGGACAAACATGGTGACACAATGCATCCTGGAATTATTGCTTTCAGTAAAGTAATAATTTACCATTTTGTCCTTGGCTTAGTCAACTCTTCGTGGTATATTGTATGTATAATATTTGTTTTTCTCTGTAAAAATGCACAGCATATTACTTCTGCATAGGAATTTTCTCCGCAGTAGTCCTCCGTCAATGATGGTATATGAACGTTGAGGGAATTTAACAACCTTGTTTTGTTCGATTGCGAAATAGTCGCGTCCCTTGTTCTATAGTCAGTCACATGCATAATACAGAAAGGAAGAAACATTGGGAAAGTTGAAAAGAAAGATGCCCATTTCCCCTTCTCACTCTTCTAAGCTTATTACCACTTTCGACTTTCTCCTCATGCCGCCTTATTTATTTATTTTTTTCTTCGTTCCTCGATGCAGTGTAGATTCTTTAGGAAACCAAAAGAGAAAATGGAATGGGGAGAGGGCGGGTAAAGGCAGAAATATAGAATATAAATTACAGTGCAAGTGAAGTGTCTGTCTGTAGGCCTTAAAATAAGGAAAAACAGACTCACATACTGTGTTTAGTTGTTTAACTTCTCGCGATCCGGTTATAACCGGAAATTTATAAGTATAAAAAAGGGTAGACTGCTACTGAGAACCCTTTTTATACTTATAAATTTCCGGTTATAACCGGATCGCGAGTGCAGGCATCGCTAGAAGTTAAACAA
>JAHZMV010005445.1:0-24248 GCA_027743765.1 Coecobrya sp. COE2
GATTGCATGACGCTTGTCGTACTCTCGGAATATTTTTTCACGTAACACAAAGAAATTCTGCTAACTTCGAAAATAAATTCGGTGATAGCACTTTACGAAATTGCATACTGCTTACGTCAAAGGAATACCAAATTTAATGGTCTGACATGGCTTACAAGTTATGCTGGTACGCTCGACTTGTCTATGCTGGCATAAAAAGATTTCTTAGATTTATCGAGTATTAGTGTAAAGTTGCTTTCAACCATATTCTAGTTTGGTTTCCAAATTTGTACCAATTCAAATACACCTGTGATTACTAGGACTTTATCAGGTTCAAACCACCAAATAGAAAAACAAAATGAATTTAAGCTGGTTTTCAATTTTAGGATTACAGTATTTACTGCAATCCATGCACAACTTTGTTATTGTAAATGGACATACAACGAACAGTAAATTGGTTTCCCTGAAACATTCACATTATAGACAGCCAAATGGACAGGGTGGCATGGCTTATTCTGAGACCGATGTATCGAACCTGCAGCAATACATGGGTTTACTTGCCCATAGCCAGTGCCTAATACATCTGATAAACTATCCCGGTATTAATTTGCCCCTCGTCGGTTCTATTCATCCCGTTGTATTGTCTCGATACGATATTGTTTCTGTCAAATATTCCGTATTACAACCAAACAGTAATATATCATACATTAAACGACGGGAGCAAATATTTCCTTATGAATTCGTCCCATGGATTAATATCACAAGACTACAGTTTTGTACTGTCGAAAAAGATGATATTGAAAGACTTGAATGCATTGAAGACACTCCATTCCTGGACCTGTCCACTAAAATACGTCCATGGATTTGCGAGTCCCACATTTATTTATATCCGCCAACGTATTCGAAAGGCAGTCAGTTTTATCGATGGATACCAGAAACGGGTGAATATGGCTTAATTATACCATCCGCATACAAAGTGTTCTGGTCCAAGTCGCTAAAAATGGCCAATAGAAATAAGACCATGGCAGTTGTTGACGGTCGGCATTATGTTCCTATATCTCGTAGAAAGAATAATGTTTTAATAATCGATATTAACCAGCAGGATATAATAAAGCGTTGGTATACACCACTAGCTCGAGGTGTGGACATATTTGGCTGGGTATCCACACATGTTGCAATAAACACAGAATTATTCGTTATTCCAACACGGATACATTCAGACACGAATACATTAGAACCAGTCGGAGTTTTGTTTTTGTGTCGTTTTTGTAAGCGATGCAATCCATTTCACATGGTATACCTTGGAACCGCATCACACCTAACGGTGGATAATATTGAAAGCGCCATAGATGTGCTTAACCAAAATACGGATAATATTGTGTTTAGGTTAGCAGCAACCGGTGAATGGTTAAGATATTACGAACGTAACCACTACGCAATTCCACTAATCCAACGAACAACCCACCGAGAATTTCATAAAGATATTGAAGCTAGTTCAGACTCCATAGGAATGTTACCATACACAATACTATTGTTGTATCCTCGTTACGTTCTTGGAAACAGTACAATCTACGGAAGTCACGAGTATTGCGGAGCATTATCTGCTTTCAAAAATTATCGGAAGGTGCTATCAGGTAAATTTGACTGGAATGACTTTACAGACACTGAGCAACCTGGATGTCGATGCACTGACCATTTTATATTCTATCCAGTTCTCAGCTTTGCTCCAACAGGTTACTATCAACATGCATACGCTTATATGTACGAGTCCAGTTTGGATTTTGTCAGTCATGGAATCCCAGAGAAAGCCAACTTGTCATTTATTTCACTCACCAACGTATATTCCGCAGACGTCTGGATTTTCATTACAGTCACATGGATATCAATGACTATAACATTGGTAGTACTTCAAAACATTCATATTGACAGAAGAATGTTTCGGATTTCCCTGCCGTGCTTTAGAAACACATGTGTAAACTCCAACAATCTAACGACAACCAACACTGCCCTTTTAACTAAGCAAATAATTTCAAATTTGATAACATGCTTTAAAGCATATATAGAGCAAGGTGATCCCATCCACAAGGGAATCTGGAATGCTAGTCGATTAGGAGTACTTTCTTGTGTCTTTCTGTACATGTCAACTGTGATAAGCACACTGTACAAAAATCAAAACCTCACCGAGCTAACACTTCCACGAGCACCGGTCCCAATCGATACGTTTGAGCTCTTAGTTAAGTATAAGTTTGACATTTTTACAAGAGCAATTCAGGATTTAATTTTTACATCTGAAAAGGTCAATATAATAGAACTTGGCAGTTTGATTGGGGAAACTAAGTTTTTTGCTAAGGCTGACGTTAGTTTTATGGATTATGGGAAAATGTTCTATTTACATACTGGTTTAGAAAACATTTCTTCTAGTTATTTACAACACAGTCGACTTCATCCCAATTATACAGAAATGTATCTTACTGATGGGGTGCAGGGTAATGCGGACGCGCTCCTAAGTGGTAATAATACAGCATTACTGTTGCCGGATATCCATGCTCGACAACTGTATTACCACATACGGAACAAAAATAAAACCGAGCAGGTTTACTTGAGCAAATCGTCATTGTATAAATACCGACATGGATTAAGATTTCTTCACTGGACAGTGGAAAAGATATTAAGGAGGGCACGGTCGTTTGAGCAAAGTGGAATTCAGCAATTTGTTAAGAAATTCGTTAATTACCTGATTCTTATTAGATCCGGATCTCAGGATAAAGGGCCTGTGGCGAGTGATTTAAATAGCAACATTGTTGTGGTTTTATTGATTGTACCGGTAGGATTATGTGTGTCCTTGGTTGTGTTTTTCTTTGAATCCAAAATCATTTGGTGGAACACACTAGCCTCTTTTATTAAAACATGGAACAATATTTATTTCACTAGGGCTGCGTGGAAACGACGAAAATGGTTTGCTCAAAGTGTTAAGTCTGGACGTCGCAAAATAACAATTGAAGTTCATTAGCATGGGTATTAAATAATGGGAAATGAAATTGCAAATATCTGAAGTCAGCATAAAATTTATAAAGATGATTTAATGTAGCCTCTAAATATATCTGGACAAATGCTTTTGAGTACGATTCGAACATCTGCGTCTGATATTTTAGATACTTTAAATCTTGATACATGATTGTAATTTAATGTAACGGTAACACTTGACAACAGATGTCCGACTGGAACTTTGTTCGTAAATTTGGTTTGACATGATATCAAAATATGTCCACAAAGCAATCTAACTCCTTCAAGTACATTGTTGTTTTCTTTATTTTGACAAGAATGCTTGCCAGTTTTACACCTAATAGATTCTTGTATTTACAAACCATCAAACTGCCACATTTTAATTTTGAAACCGAAAATCGGTCCCATTAAAATATTACAAAGGCACTAGGCATCCACAAATGAGTAATACAATATTTAAAGTTTTAATCAAACAATCATTAATAAATTAAAATTAATACATCACGACACTTCATTTTATTCAATACTGTATTAAACGATATAGACACAGTATATTGTAAGAGGTGGAAAATCTACACTAAAACGATAAATGAGCCAATTAGTTAATTTAACCAGCGCTTTAGTCCATGAGTATTATTACTCGGTGAAGAAGTTATTATGTTCCATATCAATAAATATTTTATATTTCCGACAATTCTAATATCGGATTTATAATCTACCTATGCATAAATAAATATTGTTTTGTTGGTTTTGTTTACCACCCCACATGCATCATGAAATAAGTATATCCCTATCCATACTGTGTACATAAGGGGGCGTTCATTTAGAAGCATCTAAACGAGGGCGGGTGGTGGGTCTGGACGGCGCGTGACACTCTATGTTAAGCCCCCTATCCTGTAATGTTAAAAAAGCGTGACAGAGGGGGGAGGGGGGGGGGGTTGGTGGAGCGTCTCAAAAAATCATTTTTTTGCGTTAGGTTCTAAATGGACGTATCCTAATGCACTAAAATAAAAATTATATTTATGCATTATTTAGCACTTATAAGTTGCATAACTATCGAATCCAAATTAAAGGTAGTATTAATTAAATGAATTGGATCTGGCATATATCGATTAAGAAGTGTTTCTTGATTTTCGTTTTTAACAGAAATTTAATTTACCTTCCATTCCATGTAATTTTTTGGTTCCATATATGCACACATACTTCTATTGCAAATATCGCAAAACTAATCGTACATAGTATACCAAACAGTACAAGCACCGTACTAATATAATCACCATTAGGCTGATAATCCGTCCCATTATTACCAGGATCGAGCCCATAGTTTTGCTCCAGCTTGTACTCTGCAATATGTTCAGCTATTGTCAAAAAGTTCCAAAACTTCTTGTTCATCAAGATGTATTGATTTGTATCGTTTAGCAGTTTGAACTGCCCAAAGGCAATCAAACGTTTCATCCAATATCCTAGCAAACCCGAATTCACAAGCCATCCGTAATAACTGTTAACCCGGTTGGTTCTAATATCGCGAAGTACTTGAAAACCCTGAAGGTGTGACATAAATTCCTGATTGTGATTCCAAATCAACCTGTTTCTTCCAAGGGCTACTGATGCGAACATATTTATGTACGATCTGGAGCGTTGATCAAACCCTGTTGGTGTTTTGTAAATATATGCGTTTTTATGAACCGTCATGTTTGTTTTGGGTAACGCCAAAGAAATTTTTATAGGGGCCCCTTTAGAATCTCTCTTTTGCAGATTATACTCATAAGCTATAACTGGACATCCATCTATTAAGCAGTTTATTTTATTCTTCCTGTCGGGATTCTTGAACTCAAAAGTCGCTAGAAGTTTGATTAACTCAATAAATAAAATCTTATTCTTTAAAAGGCTTTTTACAAAGTGGCTCTGATTTGTGCTTATAGTAAACTCCCAAATTATTTTAACAAATTGTTTCATATCCTGCCATTCCCCCATCAATTTGTATTTATTTTGTGCCAGAACCTGTTCAATAGTTTTGGGGTATTCTGGTAACACTTCTGATGTTAAATCAGAATATATAGTGGACGTATATGCGTTTCGGAGCATTAAACAGGTAAAAATCCATAAAATAAACACCAAATATGTCTTCTGTTCCCATCTGTCACAGTTGCAACCTTGTTCAAAGAAAGCAGCCAAAAGTGAAAACCATGAAGTGTGTCTGGAAGAGAAATGAATGAAAAAGTAAACGATATAAGCGGAAATGCCGGTTAGAAGCCACATCACTCCACTAAATGGTTGAAGTAAGGCGTTGCCACGAAATATACTCTTGTCATGCTTTGCAATATCGAACGCTATGATATATTTGTAACCTGTGAAGGAGCAACTGTTCGATAGAAACTCAACAAACCCTTCGATATTTCTAAATGATGGCTCAAAATTTCGCTCAACGCCACCAATAATAGTTAAGGACATATTGAGTGTTCCTAAAGCACCGTCCACGCAGTATTGAAAGGATTTTGCCGGACTATAAACTGGATAATTCCTCCCAGTAACTCCTGTTAATATTCGATCACAATGATGTCGATTACTATGGTCACTAACTGCTCGGGGATGATCTTTCCTTAGCATTTTTAGGGAAACTATGGCTAGTTCATCCAGTGACGCAATTTCCAACAATTTAATTGCTGGGTTCGCAAGAACATAATATTTCTCCCCTAAACTATATTGATAGGATTGAATTCCTCTAAACATGGAGAGAGTGATATTTTCCTGTATTTCTACAACAACC
The DNA here is from genome assembly GCA_027743765.1 of Coecobrya sp. COE2. NCBI lineage: Eukaryota > Metazoa > Arthropoda > Collembola > Entomobryomorpha > Entomobryidae > Coecobrya > Coecobrya sp. COE2. The sequence continues at coordinate 5,750 of JAHZMV010005445.1, forward strand.
AATATTGACGGCGATATTATGACACCTGAATCACTTTCATTTGCTGGACGGTAAACGTCTAACAGGTCAGTGGTTAGGATTATATAATTGGGTGGTGTACAGCAAACTGAGGATCTTAATAAGGCCAAATATTGAAGGTAATTGGAACGTATGTCCTCACTTCCAGATACAATCGGTACATGAACCATGCAGTTTATTAGATACTTTTGCGTTGCTGGCAGAAGTATGCCTGTATAGTCGTCTCCAGAAAGAGAAGCATTAGTTTTCCAAGTTTTGAATGGATTTAGGATCGATTCGTTTCCTTTGAATGTTACCGTCGGTGCTCCCCAAAGTTTGCGGAGTATGCGATCGTCAACTAATTCACGTTTTCCTAGTGGAAATGCATACTTGTAGTTAACCCAAATATTAACTGTGCAATGCGTCTTTTGAAGCGATCCAAGGATGTGTTCCAAACGGTTCAAATTGCGTATATCTTGATAAGTCAAAACCGTTTTCGAAGATTTAATAGCTTTAGTATGGTCAAATCTGCAAATAATTGTAAAAACATATATCAAAATGTATAGACCCATTTTATGTCCAGAATCTGGTTTGCAAAAATATTAAGTCGAACTGTTATGAGATATAAATCTACGGGAGAATGATTGTGACATCTAGTCTACATAATATGCGGGTGACAATAATGAGCAATGCATAATGAACTGGTTTACTCAGTAACCAATTTTCCAAGTGCAAAATAAATAATCAATGTGAAAACATTTGTCGGCTTAATAAATGTAGATGGAGAGGCAATATAAATTATATTGTTGTAGTATTATATTATATAATACAACAGCAACGATCTTAATTATTAAACAATTTACAAGTCGGTATGAATATTAAAGAATACGACATTGACATTTTCAGTGAAAATTGGTTCAATTTAATTACTGAGTGATAATTATCGTTTTAATTGAGAATAGGAATACGGTAAACACTTAAAATAAATTTGCTAATAATTAATGATACTAAACTACTATATTCCACTTACACATACATTAAACTGTCGTAATGCTCCAAACTCTACCCTTATACTACACTTATACGTGAAATAGTTATGAAGCTTTATGTCACGATGTCTATAATACTGGCACGTGTATTCACTAAAAATCGAATAATGAGTAACCATTTTCAGCCGTACCAGCATTTCTGCATGACCACCTTTAAATTATTTTTTCTGTGAACCATCTTGCATCAGTGGATGAAGGAGTCAGATGTGTCAGTTCACATCAAAGTTTGGTTGTTGCTGGTGTGGAAATCCTTTTTGGGTAGATTTTGGCGTCGTAGCCACAATAAAATTTGATTATCTCCTAAACGCTTTATTGAAACATGATGAAATTTTGATTTCATCCTGTTTTGTATTCCAAGACCAAGTCCAGTGTAACAGCTTATTTTAAATAAAATAAGTTTGCGTTTTTCAGTCCACAACTAACAATAAATCAAAATACAACCAAAATCAAATCAGTAATTGTTGTTCTAAAAATGAATGCACGTGCTGTCATAAAAAATTGATTCCATTTCAATAATTATCATCTTAGTCGCCTGTATTCAAATTGTAACTATACACTCCATATACCAGAGGTATATTAATTTTTGTTGAAATATTAACCACCATTTTTCATGCTGAGCAATGATTGGCCAGACTTGGTATAAATTTTGCCACGAGCCACTTTCTTGTACAACAGTCTGGTTGAGCTTCAAATGTATTACATATGATAACTTCAGCATTACACATAAATTGAGGAAGTCGATTAACCTATTGCAATAAAGTAAAAATGAATTACTACCCGCCAAGAAAATCATTACAAAATCTGTTGAAGCACGAAAGTAAAAACTTTGGCTGATACTATACATTCATCCGATCTGTTGAGCTTAGTTATCACTTAAAGTAAAAATTTATTGTAAACGATATTTAAACGTTTAAATCAACCTGTTTAATGTTATTTAACTGCTATTTTAAAAATGATTACGTGCAAAAATCAAAGCTACATCGTTAACAATACTTATATAATGTACGTCTCGCTTAATTGTAAAATCGGATGTAAATTAAAATTTTCAAACGTCATGATCTTTATTTTATATATTTGTAATGTGTTTAATATGCACTGGTGGTGAATTTAAATGTCATATATTGTGCACTTTGAAATACAGAGGATCTAACTGGTCCACATTACCTTATTTAATTTCATAAAAAGCCAATTTCAATTATATACATTGCATCCTCTTAAAAGCAACCTTTCTTTTCCACTCCAAATTTGCAAGGCATATGCCATGCTTCTAAGAAAAAAGTGAGGTAGTAGACGGATGTTTAATTAAATTTATGATAAGCATTACATTGGATCTTACGTCAATTGCACTTGGAAGAAATAGAATTTTGATTACGTCTACAATATACTAATATGGATTATATTTCCCTGTCAACGTTCATAACCTTATTTCATAGCTTCAACGTGCAGAATGGTATAACGCAGAGATACTTGTTAGAAATGTTACGCATTAACTCAAAGACTCTTTAACCCAGTTATCAGCAATAGGCGCTTACATCTGCCATAATTTCTGGACCATTTCCAATTGCGCTGAGGAGGTTTCAGCTAAAAATATTAGAACAATTAGTAACTAAAATGTGCTTAGCATGGCTTTCCGTTTTGGGATTGAAATTTCTGCTGCAATTTACAGTCAGCATCGTCTTCATAAATGTATACAGGACTGACAGTAAACTGGTTTCTTGGAAATATTCACAGTATAGAAATCCAATTGGAGATGGAAGCATGGTATATCCTAAGGCCACTTTAACCAATCTTCAGACCTACATCCAGTTACTAGGCAATAGCCAATGTTTAATTCATCTGATAAACTACCACGGTATGAATGTACCTCTCACGGGCTCCAATAATCCGGTGGTGTTGTCACGATACGATATTGTTCAAGTCGAATATTCCATATTACAGCCACAGAGCAATATATCCTACATTAAACGTCGACATCGAATATTTCCGTATGAACTCATGGAAAAGATTAACATCACAAGATTGCAAGTGTGTAGTCTCAAAATGGATGATATTGAAAGGCTTGAATGTGTTGAAGACACTCCATTCCTTGACCTGTCAACAAAAGTACGCCCCTGGGTATGTGAGTCCCACATTTATCTATTTCCACCAACATATGTGAAAGGTAGCTTGTTCTATCGATGGATACCAGAAACGGGTGAGTATGGCTTAATTATACCATCCGCTTTCAAAATGTTCTGGTCCATGTCACTGAAAATATCCAATGCAAATAATGCAGCCACACAAGTTGATGGTCGGCATTATGTTCCCATATCTCGACGCAAGACTCACGTTCTAATGATCGACATTGCTGAACAGAGGACCGTAAAGCGTTGGTACACACCGCTAGCGCGACATGTGGATATATTTGGCTGGCAATCCGCGCATGTGACAATAAATACTGAATTATTAGTTATACCATCAGCAGTACATTCCGGCATAAATACAATCGAACCAGTTGGAATCTTCTTTTTGTGTCGGTTTTGTAAGCGATGCAATCCGTTCCACATGGTATACCTAGGAACATCAACAGACCTCACCACGGACAATATTGAGGACTCTATAAATTTCCTTAATCAACAGACTGACAACATTGTTTACAGGGTAGCATCAACAGGCAAATGGGCAGTGCTCTATGAAAATAACCATTTCTCGGTTCCTGGAAGGAACCGACAGACTCATCGTGAATTTCACAAAATAATTTCAGACCATTCAGAATCTATTCCAATGCTGCCATATGCAATGTTATTTCCGGTTCTTCGATATATTCTTGGGAACGGTACAATATACGGAAGTCACGAGATTTGCGGATCATTAACCTTATTAAAAAATTATCAAAAAATACTGTCCGGACGGTTTGAGACAAATGACTACACAGATGCTGAGGAACCAGGATGTAGATGTTCTGACCATTGGATATTCTACCCAGCTCTTAGCATTGCTCCTTCTGGTCACTATCAGTATGCATATTCGTATCTGTACGAATCCAGTCTAGAATTCGTAAGCCATGGAATACCAGAGAAAGCATCCTTATCGTTCCGGTCACTCACAAACGTTTACTCAGTAGATATCTGGATTTTCATTTCGGTCGCATGGTTTTCAATGTCCATAATTTTGGTAATCCTTCAAATCATTCACATTGACAGTACAACATTTTGGGTTTCTCTGCCGTGCATTGAAGAGAGATGCGGGAAAACTAATGATACCACTCTGCCGATTACATATCATGCCTTGTTAAATAGCCAAATAATTCCAAACATGTTAACATGCTTTAAGGCATACATAGAGCAAGGTGATCCCATTCATCGACGAATCTGGAAATGTAGTCGTTCAGGGATACTTTCTTGTGTTTACCTTCTCATGTCAACTGTGATTAGTACACTTTACAAGAATCATAATATCACAGAGCTAACGCTTCCTCGAGCACCAATTCCGCTTGATAATTTTGAGCTTTTGGTAAAACATAAGTTTGAAATTTTTACAAGGGCAATTCAGGATTTTTCATTTTCATCTGAAAATTCAAAAAGTGGAACACTCTTTACATCTCTTGTACCCGAATACAAAGACGATCCAATAAAGCCTGATGAAGACGTGGACATACACAGACGGAATATATTTGGCTATTTAATTAAGGAAATTAATTTTTTTGCTAAAGCGGACCTCAGTTTCATGGATTATTTTAAAATGCTCTATCTGGATACCGGTGTTAGAAATATTTCGTCACGATATTTGCAGAAAACTAAACTTCATCCCAACTGGACACAAATGTATTTCAAAAATAGAGTACAGACTAATGCGGATGCACTACTATCCAGAAACAAATCAGCGTTACTCCTACCGCATGTTCATGCTCGGCAACTGTTTTACCACATAAGGAATCGAAATAAATCGGAGCACGTCTTCTTGAGCAAATCACCATTGTATAAATTCCGACTTGGAGCACGATTCCTTCACTGGACCACAGAGAAGATTTTAAAAAGGGCACGATCGTTTGGGCAAAGTGGAATTCAGTATTTTGTTAAACGTTTTGTTGATCACTTGATTGTTATAAGATCCGGGTATCAAGATGAAGGGCCAGTTGCGAGCAATTTGAGTAGCAACATTGTTGTAGTTTTACTGATAGTACCGGTAGGATTAAGTGTGTCGTTGGTTATGTTCTTCTCTGAATTCTGGACGCTCGTATGGAAATTGTTCGTTTCTATATTAGAAACATGCAACAATCCATATTTCACTTGGATTCCTTGGAAACGCCGTAAAAGTGTTGTGCAGCCTCTCAATTATTGCCGAAACCAACACAGAATTAAAGCGAAATAACGTGGGCGTCTTGTGACGAAAAGAAAATTTATAAATCAATTGCACCGGGTTTTTAAGTGGTAAAAATAACTTTAATTAGCCTAGCTTTCGAAGATTACTATCTTCTTCATCAGGGCAGTTTCAAACAGAAATAAATTTTTTCTCAATGACATTTCAAATTTTCTGAAAATCGGACGCAAACCAAAAATGGTATCTAATAGTATATCATAAAAATAGTTCAAAATTTGAATTGTTAGCACAACATATATATTTTACACAAATCGCTGTTGTAATAAGCCACAAAGAAATAAACAGAAAACATGTATTTCCCTAAATCGCATCAAAATTAACTTAATGATATAATTAATGAATCATGCTAGAAGCGCTGGACTTTTGCAACAATTTTATGGCAGCATCCTATCATATCATTTAGTCTTGCCACAAAAATACTAGCCTACAGACAATATCCACCGAAGAGTCGAATATGCATTTGTTCTTTTCTGGTTAGTTGAGTTAAGCATTTATTTAATTTACATACATTGTGTAAAACGACTATATGTGTATATATTGAAAAAAATATTAAGTTAAGGCTGAATATTCTTGGGGGATAGCAAATAACTTTGTACTAAATTAAGATCACTATCAATAAAAAATCGCATAAAATATGTAAGCCATTTGTTTAAAGTCAATTCCAGTCTGCTTATGGCCGCACTGACCAGGATCAGAAGAAAACTAACAAATCTTGTAATTGAATAACGGATGGTCGAGATATTTGCTAGCTTGTGCATTGATATTAATTACCATTTTGACGTTAGTCGATCTCAAGTGTGAAAATTGGTTCTCCGGTATCCCTACCAACCTGGGGAAGATGCAATACTATTATTGAACAATTATTGATTTTTTTTAAATCAATGCACGTGTCAGAGTCTAATATATTGGAATGATATATTTAATACTATATTTTATTACTTGCATTTCAATCTTTCAACTCAGGTAGTTTTCAATGTCAGACATTCATGCTGTATAAGAACGCGATGTTAATGACATTTTTATTAGTTATCGATTTTTATCCGCACAGCGGTTGAGACTGTTACCGCCACGTGCCGTGTTCCGACATGTCTGTCTACATGAATTTAAACTATGCCATTAAATACCACCAGTAATATGATAAAAAATATTAGCTACTTATACACCATAAAGTTGTTCTGTAAAGCTGTAAGTAGAATAAAAAGTGACATTGTAGTTAAAAAGCTAACCTGTTTATAAAAGGACTATCTATATATTATGAGACCTAACTCAACTTAACTACATAAATCGACACGTTTTAGGCGTGAATAATATTTATCATTATATCCAGCTCAGAAACAAAAGTCTCGATCCAGACATTAAAATAAATATATTCAATTTTCATAAATTTATTATTGCGCACAATACTGTATACTAAATATATAGAATTTGCAATCTAATTCTGTCGTAGCAGCTTTAAACTGGAAAAAATGGCACGAAATAAAATTTTGCAAACACTTTCTCCAACTTGTGGAATAAACCTTCAGCTGAAAATATTGTCTAAAATTCCAGGAAATCTAAAAACATTTCAGAGTAATTCGTCCAAAACTGACGTCATTCTGTTGAATAAAAAAAATGACATATTAAATAAACTATGGATTATTCAATGGATGAACCCATTGTTTGCATTTGTTAGGGGTGTTTTAATAGCAAAGGAGTTGCAACGCAAAAAGTACCGTCTCAACGGAAGTGACATAATTCGGACAAACATTTTGTTTTTTATCGCAACAGCCCATCACTTTATATTCTCATTCTGTAGACACAAAGATGACGAATTAACATTTGTATTCAATTTTCAATTCATAATCCCTCAGTAAATTCTTCGATTCCGGTGAAACTAATCGGTACGAACACACCGCTTGCTACTATTCTTGGTGTAATCCTTTACATTTTAGTTCTTTTGATGACAAAACTAGACCCGGTAAACCCAGCTATCTCTGCATATCTTGGACCGAAATGACCAATCATCGGATTCACATGGCGACTATTTTTAAGAGTATATGAGATATGGAGTATATTTGTTTTCATTTCCTTTGGATGCTCCGTCGTATTCTGGGGTATGTTTGCCTGCTACCCTGCAATTTGCACTATAGTTCAATCCTATCTAGCAAAATGTAAAACTACTACGTCGACAACTACAACTCGGATGGGTTTAATACTAAACGAACATCGGGAATTAAATGTGAGCACGGTTTTTGGTTAACGACTGTTTCCAGCAAAGCTTAGCACTCGCATTTAAAATTATTCTGATCACATTATGGACTGGATCCTCCTACATGATACTTGACAGTGACAGCACGCTCAACGGCATCATCACAGGATGTCGCTTTCTGTGGATACCTGATTATTAATGGCTACTTTTTCATCGCTCTTGGATACACATTTCCTGGAAACGCAAATGATCTGAGCATCGACACAAAAAAGCTTCTTCTATTGTACAACGGTAAAACTATTGAAGATCGGTGTCGATCTCTATGTTACAGAGAGTATTCGCGCACCACCACCATCATTTCATTCCAAGATGTAAAGATTCGGTTTGGCAGTGTGAATTATTACGAGCGGGGAGCAGCCAGTTTTGGAGATAACAGTCTGTAATAATTTTGTTATAAATTGTGTATTTTATGTAAATCAATAAAGTTTTATTAAACCCATATAACACATTAGATAAAATTGTTTTCTCTTTCTAAGTAAATTACTTCGCGCCATTTTAGAACAATTCAATGAAACCACGTTTTTTTATTTCACCTGTGAGACAAGCAAGTTCTAACATTATTGAAAGCTCATGCTTCTTGAGTTTTTGAACCGATAGCAAACGACGGTTTAAGATTTATTCCAATTAAAGATATGTTTGCTGGCCAAATCCTGCCAAAATTTTCATCCAACATCCAACCAAGCCGGAATTTGTAGGGCATGCTTAATACGTATTTGGTTGATATTTACTAATGTCGTATAGTTCAGTGATAACAATTTGATATAATTAACAAAATAACATAAATTCCTCTTTGCGATGCCAAATTATCCTGTGATTTAAATCAATGCTTAATAGAATTTGATCCAAGCACGTGCAACACTACCTTCCAATATTCAATACTTCTAATTATCTAAAAGCGATAAAATTTTCTGTAATATAAATTAATATACCCGACGAAAAGTATTGAAAAGTCTAATTAAGCAAATGCCAAAATTGAATACTGCCAGTCGTCAACCATAGCTACTTGTTACAACTTAAGTTTTATTTTCCAGGAAAATTCATTATGAAGCTAATACTACTTTACGTCGCATATCTATACCTTATAAAGGGTTATCAAGCAGAGCCTGATGATGTGACGCCAACCGAAATATTTGCTCTTGTCCAACCATTTCTATCCCCCATTTCTATTATTCATTTCATTAATTTTGACCAATTCAATTTACCATTTACAATAAACACGACCGTCGTAATTAGTTCCGTTGACGAAAATCCTCATACGTTTAGTAGACACCTTCGTTACCAGAAATTCCGATCCTTCAGGTGGAAACGTATTATTCATTTCTTTCTGACTTTAACTCTAGATTCTGACCATTTTGACGGTGGAGCAACATTGTTCAAATTTATCCCGTTATATTACCACTTTCTTAATCCATCGTTAAAAAAGTTTCCTGACACTTCTGAGCTTTATGGAGAGTCTTTCAGTCGTAACGAAGATATAAGAATATTCTCCCTGGTTACGAGGACAAATGGAGGTGAGGATTCAGCCAGCTTTCTTCAAAGCGCATATCAGAGTGTTAAGTATATGGACGAAGAAGTTATAATATTTCAAGCACCGTTCGCAACATATTTCATAAATTTGCACAAAATTTATTCCAACTTCGGTTTGACGAACATTCCGATTACAAACATTTATTCGTATTGTCAGTATTGTGGATACACAGGCATTAACGGTCATTTGAATTGGAAACTTATCCAACCAGGAACAGAATTACTTTCAAAGAGGGATTCATTCGGCACAATTGGTATGCCAGTGTATCTATCCAGATTTGACAGTGATTCAGGGCGATGGGAACCGCTAACGTTCAAAGAGTCACTTTATAACATCAAGGGTGATCTCGATGTTTCATTATTTCTGGCAGGTTTTGGGCAGACAAATTTTACCCCACATAGGCCAGAAAATGAAGAGGATGATTTGGTGCCAAGTGTTCTGTTTGGAGCCACCTGGTCTCCCTCCTTGATAACAGCTTTGATAACAATTCAATTTCTAACGTGTGATGGAGGATACATAGAACAGGGTCTTAGCTTTCGGGGTTATATTTCTGCATTCGATTTGACGACTTGGCTACTTCTTGTTACGGCTGTTGTATGTATGGTGATTATTTATATTTACGAGAGGGCCAGTCAATCGTCTAAACTAGAACACATTTCAATATTTCATCGAATTTTGGAAGCCGTCATGTCAGTGTTTAGAGTTATCCTGTATCAGGGGGAGGAACTGGCGGACAAGTCAAAGTTGCGATTTGCGTTACAAATGTGGACAGTAGGCATTCTTGTAATGAGCTACTTCTATCTGGGTGACAACATTTCTGAATTGACGGCGCCAAAATCTGTAGTGTATTTTAAGACCTTTGACGATGTCCTCACTAGAGGATATAAGATAATAGTAGAACAAAACAAAAATCCTGTCTCTAATCGCAACGAACAACTCATGAAGCGATGCCTCATAAATAGAGAAAATTCTTGGAGATATTGTAACTTTACTAGGATTTCAAAATTTGGATACTTGTTTAACGAAAAGAATGGACCATCACTTGGAAAGTCGACGCAAGAAGCAAATTTTTTTAAACAAATAGCGGAAGCTTCTATAGTTGTAGAGAATGCAAATACAGAAGACGCTGCGTTTCACAAGATGAAGCATTCTTGCTCAAAAACTGCTTTGCTGGATTGGTCAGACAAACTGGATGAGTTAAAGTGGGAGCTAGAAATTGACGCTAAAAATGGTTCCACCGAAAAGGAAACAATAATTTCAATAAGTGATCAGCAACTTCTACCACATAATAAAGGTTGGTTTTTTAGTTCCTGGGGTGATTCGTGGATAATGCTGAGATTTAAGAGTATTTGGTCATCAGGAATTTTTAATTATTGGAAGAACTATGTGAAACGACATAAGGACTCCAGATATAGATCACAGCTTCAGAAAGTAGAATTAGTTGGTGGTGAACTGGTTTCCAAAATATCATTGAATTCCAACACTGTTGTCATTTTCATAGCTTATGGAATTGGACTAGTTTCCGCCTCTTGCTTGCTTATCGTTGAACTAAGGAAAGAAATAATACTGAAAGCAAAGATGTTCTTATTTATGTGCGTGGTTAGTTTCTACTTCATGAAAAGTATCATTAGAAAAAATTGTACGACGTTGGTTCTCGCAATCAAAACCATACTAAATCGATACAAATGATTTTTAAAAGATATTCAAACTATGGAACAAACGCTTTAAATATTTCAAATTTAACTAGAAGTATTAAACGTATATATTCTTACCCGCAAGTAGTAATTTGTTTTCCCTACCGTTTAGATACAGAAAGTCTACAAACAAAAGAGACTGCACACAGATGTACAGATGTGCACGTTAAATAATTTATGCAGGCTAATTTAGACTTCTCAGAAGATATTAAATGATACATTTTAGTGGATACCGGAGATTAGGTGTTAGTCTAATTGATAATTTACCGTAACATTATTCCAAGCATGGGAAACATTTACATAAAACTTCGGAGGCAACATTCCATTGGTGTTACATGTGAAGGACTACAGAGATATTCAATGTCAAATTTCGAAATTGTTTGGATTCCTCACAATTAACATTTAATATCTCGAGATAGATATGACCAAATGACCTGCAAATCAGTATTTTCGGGTAACATTTAGCGCTTAATCTGATAAAAGTATAATTTAACCCGCGAACTATAGAAATTTCACTAAGGTCAAAAGCCATGATTGGGTCAAACTTGTTGACGATTCGAATTCTCCTTGATTAGACGGTTCGAATGAGTTAACGTGGCAAATTTCTAGGACACCACAAACACCCTATTAAATCTTTTCAATATACCGTCCTTCCACTGTGAGCTGCCTGATCTCTGTTCTTCGATATACTTCTGAAATGAATTCATGAGATTGTGATTCCAATTGAATGTGATTATGCTGTACTTTAAAATTATTTTTTATTGAATTTTATCATATCACAGGTACATTAACTTACATAATTTCTAAGCTTACAAAACTGCCTAGTATTATGCAATGCGATGACGATGGATACACCTTCCTATATTCTTTAATGCTGATATCTAAAAGCAATTAATTTAAATTTTTATGTAACCTAAATTAATGCACCCGGAATTGAAAGACATTGACAATTTTGTATTATGCAGGTGGCTACCACTGAATTTTGTCAGTCGTGAACCGTAGCTACAAGTTGAAACTAAGTGGCTTGTGGGGAAAATAATTCATCATGAAGCAGATATTCTACTTCCTCATATATCTATATCATATTCACAGTTATCTAGCGGAGTCTGACAATGTAACGCCAACGGAAATGTTTTTTCTTGTGCAATCATTTCTTTCTCCAACGTCTGTTATACATTTCATTAATTTTTACCAGTTCAATTTACCATTAACAATAAATACTGCCGTCGTAATTAGCTCCGTTAATGAAAATCCACACACATTCAGTACCCATCTACGTAACCAGAAACTCCCATCTTTCCGATAGAAACAAATTATTCATTTCTTTCTAACTCCAACTCTACATTTGGACTATTTCGATGGTGCCCTATCATTGTTAAAATTTATTCCTCTATATTACCATTTTCTTAATCCATTATTCCAACAATTTCCTGACAGTTCTGAGATTTACGGGGAGTCTTTCAGTCGTAATGAAGATATCAGAGTATTTTCATTGGTAACAAGGTCAAATAAAATTAAGATTTCATCAGAAATTCTTTGAACAGTTTCTCAGATTGTGAAGTATTTGGACGACGAAATTATAATATTTCATGCTCCATTTTCAACGTATATCGTATATTTGTGGAAAACCCCTACTAACCATGATATTAAAAGTGCTAAAAATATGATCGTTTATTCATTTTGCCAGTACTGTGGATACTCAGGCATGGATAGTCATTTGAATTGGAGAATTATACAACCAGATTCAGAACTGTTCTCAAAGATGGACTCATTTGGTACAATTGGTATGCCAATCGCTCCGTATAGATTTGACAGTGATGCAGGGCGATGGCAACCGTTACCCTACATGGAGCCACTTTATAACATCAACGGTGATCTAGATCTTTCATTATTTCTAGCAGGTTTAGGGCAGACCAATGTTACCCCACATCAGCCAAAATATGAAAATGATGATTTAGTGCCAAGTGTACTGTTTGGAGCAACCTGGTCTCCAAGTTTAATAATCGATTTGGTAACAATTAAATTTTTGACCTGTGATGGCGGATATATAGAGCAACGTCTTAGCTTTCGCGGCTACATTTCAGCGTTCGACTTGACGACTTGGCTACTTCTTATTATAGCTTTTGTACGCATGATGGTTATTTACATTTACGAGAGTTCGAATCATTCGACTAAAACGGAAGGATGTTCAATATTTCATCGAATTCTGGAAGCCACTATTGCAGTGTTTAGGGTTATCTTGTATCAAGGAGAAGAGTTAACTGACCAGTCAAAGTTTCGATTTGCCTTACAACTGTGGACAGTAGGAATTCTTGTAATGAGTTACTTCTATCTTGGAGACAACATCTCGGAATTGACGGCACCAAAATCTGTAGTCCATTTTAAGACGTTTGATGATGTTTTCACAAGAAGATATAAAATGTTTGTCGGACAGAACAAAAATCCCGCATCTAATCGCCAAGAGCACCAAATGAAGAGATGCCTGCTGAACTTTAAAAACTCATGGAGATATTGCAACTTCACCATTGCATCAAAATTTGGTTACCTATTTAATGAAAAGAACGGACCATCACTTGGAAATTTTTCGAAAGAAGCATTAATTTCTAAACAAATAGCAGAAGTCTCTGAATCGTTGTAGAGGAAACAAATGAAGAAAATGCTCCATTTTTAAAAATGAAACATTCTTATTTCAAAACTGCGCTGCTGGATTGGTCAGACAAACTATAGGAGTTAGAGCGGGAGCTAAATATTCAAACAAAAAATGATTCTAAAAATATATATAGAATAATTTCAATTAGCAATCAGCAACTTTTGTAACACAGTAAAGGTTGGCTTTTTGCTTCCTGGGGTGACTCATGGACAATGCTTAGATTTAAGTCGATTTGGTCATCTGGAATTTTTAATTATTGGAAAGATTACACAAAACGGTATAAGGAGTCCGAATATCGATCCTAGCTACGGAAATTTGAATTAGCTGATGTGGAACTGGTCTCCAAAATATCATTGAATTCTAATACTGTTGTCATTTTCATAGCGTATGGTGTTGGGCTACTGCTAGCTTTTCATTTGCTTTTGGCTGAACTAAGGAAAGAAATAATATTAAAAACAAGCACTCTTATCATTATATGTGTGATCAGTTTCTATTTTATGAAAAGCGGCATTTGAAAATATTGCAGAATACGGCGCAGAGGATTGGTGCTCACATTCAGTACTATGTTGAAACAGCATACGTGTTTCTAGTTTTCTGCGGTTACGTAGAAGCTTTATAATAAAATGCAATGCCGCTCGTATTTTTCATACGTTCGGATTATTTAAAAGGGGTAGCATGAAAACAATATGAGTAGGCTCTGATAACATCATTTTGCAAAACCGTTAGGGTGCTCTTAAGAACTACAAATCCGTTGGTTAGAATGAAAGTTAATTTCATTTTAATTAAAATGACAAATAATAATACTTTCCTTCAAATCCACCTAAATATAAGAAATTTCTGATCGAACCTTGTGTAATATTATACTATATCTGCCTTTAGTTTGAAAATCTTGTTTTTATGCTTTGTTAACGGTAAGATTCTCCATATTAGTAATTAATTTTTCAATGTAGATTGTTTGAGTTTTGCTTCCGCAATGCTAAACGTTATTCCAAATGCATTTGGAAAAGTATTTCCCATAGAAAATACGATTTTAAAGATAATTCTGCAATGAATAAATGCTTACATATATCATACCGTTGTACTAGACAAAATTCGGGAAGTAAATAATTTATGCACGTCTTTTTAATTTAGAAAATTCGCTAGTCTATTTCCGCATATATATTTATCTGATTTGAGCTATTTAAAAAAATGGGTTTTGCAATTCGTTTATGCTATATTTTGAACAATTTATAATATTTCATGCACACAGTAAGGGTATTGAAATGATACTCGGCGATTGTCTCGATATTCTGCATATAATTTCCTTATTATAAAACTAAAATTTTCCTAAAATTTCATCAAGAGTTGTAGGTAGTTTCAGAAAATATATCTATCTGAATACCCTCAGTTGTACAGTACACATTACGGATAAAGCCCAGTTTACTCTGCGAAACATACTAGATTTCGAGCCGCCGTCAAAATAAAATAGATTTCTTGAGGAATGGCAAATCTGACCATTATTTCAATTATTAAACATTTATTGTTCCCCCGTCGAGTGTCAAAACCAAGCCATGTACCAATTTGGCAATAAGCGAATATCCACATCGTCAATCAAATATAATTGCTGTTAAGAATGCGAAAAGAAATCCCAAATGGCCAAGGAAACAATGTATAGAAATAATATTAAACAGAAATTATATTTGTAAGTGAAAATATCCCTACCGAATTTCAATGAAGGGGTTTGTCAAAAATGAGTACATCGATTTCGATCAGTGATTTAAATATTTGTTGATAGTCAGATTTTTTCATCCTTTATTTTGACACTAGAAAGTTGAACAAACTGTGTCCCTGTCCAATGTCAAAATGTTCTGAACAATAAAGTCTGAACAAGAATATAAAGAAGAAGAAGAGGAATATCAAGACGATCGCTGAATATCAGTTCAATGCCATTACTGTCAGATTGAAAATACATTTGGAAAAGTTTTTCCCGTAGAAAATGCGATTTTAAAGATATTTCGAAAGATATATTTTTCGAAACGTTCATATTCCCGAATTCTTAAGGCAATAGATGCTTCTCAAAGATTTGAAAATAAACAATTATAACTATCAAAGTATACAGGAATTCAGGTTAAAGTAAACAGTGATATTAAACGTTAAATGATTGTGAAGCTTGAAATATTTGCTTAACATTAAATGTTAAAATTAACTGAGATGTAACTAATTACAAGCACGATTTTAAAACCAGCATTTAGGTTGCTAAACATAATGTGTACAAGAATATGCAATGAATTTATTGAACGATAATATAATTATATAAAGCAACTATATTAATATGGGATTTTCAAGCTTGACATACACACCTGTAAGATATACAGTTAGATATAATTGTCATTGCGATTTCTTATACATTAAATCGAAGAACAAATACATGAATTTGAAGATGTTGTGCAAACAATAAATGTAATTATGTGGTAATCAACAAAAAAGGCAACTATTTACTTTTGGTTGAGATTTGGAGAGATAATAATATTTGCAGACATGGCTATGGCGATGCCTAAATTTCGTGTAAACAACTTACACAATTTAATTGCATAATGTATAGAAACTAACCATACAAATTAAACGATGGTTAGAATCAAGCAAACACAGGTGCTGATTTAATCACATAGAAAATTAATCTTCAAACAACGCAATTTGCAAAAGCAATTTAATCCAAATCAAATATAGAATTGAGAAAATGATCTCTATTTTTTAGAGTCCTTCAATCTATATTCCCTGGTTTTATTATGTGCAATGGCATCTAAACCGCACTAAACTGGAAAATATGGCACTGAATGTATTCTTCCAAAAAATTTCGCCAACCACTGCAATAAACATTCACCTAAAAATATTATACCTTATTCCAGGAAACCTGAAGATATTTCAGTGTAGTTCATCCAATACTGAGGTTCTTTTGTTGAATAAAACTAACCGGGTTGTAAACAATCTTAAAGTCGTACAAAGGCTGAATATCATATTTACAATTGCTAAAATTGTATTAATTGTCCAGGAATTTCAACGCAAAAAATATAAACTCAATGGAAACGACATTATTCGTGTAAGCATTTTGTCTCTAATGGCATCAGCTCAATACTGTTTCTTCTCATTTTGCAGACAGAAAAGCGAAGAATTTGTATTTGTAGTTAACTCACTTTTGAAGATTCCGTTGATACAATCGTCAATACCCATAAAATTGGTCACTATAAACACACCTCCTGCTGCTAATATAGGGGCAACATTGTACAGTTTGTTGTTGCTAGTGACTAACCTCGACCCGATCAACCCAGCCATCTCAACATATCTTGGGCCAAAATGTTCTTTTATTGGATTGATATTGCAAATAGTTTTCAGGGTATTTGAAATTTGGAATGTATATATATACGTTAACTTGGGATGCTTTCTATTATTCGACGGTATGTTTGTGTGCTACGCTGCTATATGCGCTATCAGTCATTCGTTTCTGACAAAATGTAAAAGTATCAAATGGTTAACAAAAACTCGAATGGCGTCCATGTTGAGGGAATATCGGGAATTAAATGTGAGCACTGTTTTGGTTAACGATTGTTTCCAACAAGGCTTGGCACTCCCGCTTAAGGTAATTCTTATCACAATATGTATTTCCTGCTCCATCTTGATACATGATTCTGACTTACGAGCAACCGCTACAACAGAGGACGTTGTGTTCTGTATATTCCTGGTCGTCAACTGCTACTTTTTCATGGTTCTTGGATACACATTTCCAGGAGCAGCTAATAAGCTGAGCATCAGGTCAAAATACCTTCTAAAACTAGTCAACAACAAATTCTCTGATAACCGGAATCAGTCATTATATTACAGAGAGTACTCCCGCAACATCATTGCATGTCAAGATGTAAAGCTCCGATTTGGAAGTGTAAACTATTACGAACGGGGGACGGCAATAGTAATTTTACATTTTCTTTTGGAGAAAACTGTATCCGTAATAATTTTGTTGTAGACCAATCTTTTGTGTTGAAGTATTTTAAGTCTAAGGTATTTGTATAAATAGTCACAAATTACTATATATGTCTCTGAAATTTTCAAGCATGACATATGAAACTGTTGCAGTAAATAGTAGTTATATTTCTATTTATAATACGTTTAGCTTACTTAATAGCGCATATGTAACAGAAATATATGGTTATGTTATTTAGTTTTTAATTTATTATTCTGGACAATTGCTAAAGCAATTTTTTTGTGTTTATAATTACGCTTCGTTGCTCATTAGATATGCGTATGCTGATGATGAGGAAGAACTTTGTTCAATTTAACTGATACGTCTAACATAAAAATGCTTTTCTGTCTTGAAATAATTCATTTTAGGTTAATATTTTATTCGTATCGTTAATACGAGAACTAGAAGTCTTATCTAGCGTTGCAATTCACCGCCGTGGGATGGTTTAAAATAGAAATAGCTCATATTTCGCCTTATTAGCATATTTAGTATTCTCCCTGTCACACTATGGTGTCAGATAACTAAAGTTGTAGTGAACCTGTAAACCTATAAATAATGAATAAATATTGAAAAGTAAACAAAACGATTATGCCGAAAAATGATTGAATGATGCATTCTTATTGGTTATACAGGTAGCACTATGCCGTTGCTTCATTGCATGTTTTGAATCCTAGATGCTCAAACGCGGTAGAATACCATGGTCTCATTTTGGGCCAATATTAATACCAAGACTTTCAACGATACTAATATAACTTGGATTCCATGAAGGCGCCACAAATGTTGCATTTTGAAGGTGAGTTAGAATACCTAAAGTTATATACCGTATGGTAATTATGTGATTTGAGAAGAACAAAGTTCTCAATAAGCAGAAAAATTACTAAAATCTGAATATATTATTAATTTTAAAACTTAAGCATTTTAACAGTTTAAAAAATATATGCCGGTACAGCAAAGTAGTGATTCGTAATTTAGCTTACCCAAAT
>JAHZMV010005446.1:0-10678 GCA_027743765.1 Coecobrya sp. COE2
TTTTAGTTACTGAGTTATGCGGGTTTAAAAATTTATGTTTAACACGGGGGTTATATCACTGTCTGCAAAGTATTGCAATTGGGTTTAGTATTTAATACTTGATACACAATACACACTGCACAAGCAAAGCTATATGAAAAAAATAATGGTTTAATGACATTAAAAGGAATTGAAGCGCAAATAAAATATAAGTGTTTATTAAGTAACGCTACTTATTGTCTTTGTTCTGTTAGTCTGGCTGGCCGTCCATGCGATAACTTTTGAAGGAATTCTTTTGAAATCAATTTCTAAAGCCTATTAAATTTTAGCCCTAACGATCAACGGAAACTTTTAAAAACCGTTAAGATTTCCAAATACATCATTTGCATGTCGAACATGAATTATGTCCATATTTGGCTAATATTAAGAATCTGCAATCCGATTTTAAAAATCCCTTTAACGGTTATCGAGAAGTTACTAGTTTTTCTCAGAATCGGTTTTTCCATATCCCTAACAACCTATATTGTTATTATGCTTTAATTCAAGATATTTAAAATTTGCTTTAAAGTTATCGCGCTACTTCCTTCCACTTTACAAGGAACTAGTTAGGAGTGAGTAATTATTGCCATTATATCCCATTCTGTCATTTACGCTTTAATTGAAATACTCGAATTGTTTATGATTTCTTTTAACTATTTTCCTTCGATTAGATTAAGAGTTGAAAGAAAGAAAGAAAAACAAAAGAAAGATGTGTCAGAAAGAATAAAATATGCGTTAACTCATATATACACATAAATATCTAGGTAATTTAAGTTAATGCATGATGATGAAACTAAACTACCAAATATATAATTTATGCCTACCTACATCCGATGCCGTTTCTATCGCGAATCTGATTCGATTGGGTTGATTGCGCAAACGACAGTTCAATTTTGCGAGAACAAAGTCCAAGAAAGGAGCACATTGACGCCGAGATGCTTTGGAGTTGACTCAACTTTGAACGCAGTTTTGATGACAGGATAACTAACTTAAAAACTAACTATCTTGTTTACTTCTCTGATGCCAATATTTCCTAAAATAATGAGCTGACTTTTTTTATAATATGACGTCTTCCCCTTCCAAGTAGTACAATTACCCTGTTGATTCGTTCTAAATACTGCTATAATTTAACGCTAAAGAGTTTAATCTTTTTGGGGGCTGCTAACAAACTTGAAAGAGAAATCAGTAAACTGGCAACTAGTCCTATCGTGTATGTCGTGTCGTAGTCCAGTTCATTTACCTGACCACCACCAAGTCGGCTTCTTTGTCTTTTAAGTACAATTTAAATTTTAATGAAATTCCTAAGAAGAGAAAGGAATTAAAGACAGAAAAGGAATACAAAAGAGTTAAGGAAAGTAAACAGAGTTAGCTTACTTATTTTTATGAGCTTCTATTATGTATGCTGAAATGCGTAATAGCGAAGAAAAAAATGAGTTCAACAATTTTCAGCGTTTACGGTGCCTGTACATTTATGATTTATGAGAGTAGTAATTTTGTAGTAAATGAAGGGATGATAAAAGAGTCAATGATGCGAGATTAAACTTTTTATGCTAATTGTTACTAATTACTAAAGTACATGCTTGAAAAGATAAAGAACATGCTTGAAATTAAGGTTGTGAGAGAGGAAAGGAAAACAAAAGTATAAAATGAATAAATAAAAAAAAACCGTACTCATTAACTGTCGGCGGCGATGATTGCTGCTGGAAATGATGAGAAGATGATGGTAAACGGATGAAACGATCCTTTTAGTTCGCTGATCTGCTGAAAAGTGAAAGATATACTTCATGGACACGATACTTTTTATCCTACCGTGGACCATGGAAAGGGAAGTTTATAATTTAAAGATAAAGTCGAAATGAACTAATGTGACTCGAAAAAATCAGACAAAAACCCTGCTAAAATAAACTTTCCAGACAAAATAATGTAGAAAAGTAACGGAAGCAAACCAAATGACAAGAAAGGAAATGTCGGTTAAAAGGGATATTGAGGAGACGAATAAGTTGTCGAAACTTGACAAACTCAGCCCAAGCCAAGTAGGATTAAATAATTCTAAATTTAAGGTATATTTGGACAGACAGACGATAAAATCAGTTTTCATCTATTTAATAAGCTAAAGACATTTCATCCATCCATGTAATATGTACTACGTAGTCATTCTTAAAATGCTAGTAATAATTCACGGATTTACAATTGTAATAGAAAAGAGGTGTCAGCCGAGTCAGTGTTTTTTGCAGACATATTAAATACAATATAAATCGCCAAAAACGAAGCTACAAGTAAGAGTATGAAGCTAAAACAGTCAAAGTACTTAAGTATATGATTCACCATGACCTTCAACTTTTCTGGTTAAACTCGTAAATGGTTTGATCGACATGACTTGCTACAAGCTCAGTCTTAATAATGCTATTTGGGTGAGCATTATTTTTGTTTAAGAAACGACAGTCGTCTCGACAAGCGATTTGGCTTGGCGATGATGGATATATGTACCCTGTCATGGAGAGGAAACAATAACTATAATCGTAAAACTGCGAAAAAAAATACATTTCCTTATAGAACATCTATCCTCCTTTATTATAATGCGTCGCCGCTTATCATCCATAAAAAGTGCATAAATGGAATATAATGTCACAGAAGACGGAATACCGTACTTATGTTCTCCGAACTAGTACAATATTTCTTTATACTATTTTTGCACTGGATTTTAAAGTAAATTGCAAAGAAAAAGGAGAGTGTGAGGAGAAGGAAGGAAGAAAGAGATTTCTGTAATGTAAACTGTATAACTGGATACGTGTCAACTCCAAAAACTGTGAGTATTATACACCAGGCTTGTTAATTCTATAATTAGAGTTGTACACTTTTTAATAAACTAGTTTGAATGTCTGTCTTAATCTCCCTTTCTTAAGTACACACATTTTACAAATCTTGTACCTCTGGGGGGAAAGTGTTACTTCGATTTTCAATGTAAACCTGAGCGAATTTGAATGATATTTTTTTATATTTATACTGGCAACTTGGCAAAGGGATATCATAATGGAAAACTTGGTGGAGCGTGAAGTATGCCATTTTATGTACATGGAAATGAGAAGGATTCAAGTTTCCTATAAATATTTAAACAAATATAAGCATGTACTCTTTATAGTAAAAGTAGATCGCATTACTGATTAAATTTATTGCGCAACTTTTGTACTCCGATTGCCTGTCAAATTTTATTGCTTTCCTCGTGTCTTTGTCTCCATCCATTAGTTCTTGCTGTTGTAACTGTAATGTGCCATATAACTTGCTTGTTCATTTCTGCGCCTATACTCCACTAACTCGAATACTAACTCATATCTCTCAAGTCAAAGACCCAATTCACATAACCGACGCCTCTCACAATTGTGTAAAGTGTGATCCATACAAGCATCTTTTCCAAAGATCATCTTCTGCCGTGAGATTTTCCGTTTTGGTCGTATCCCTCGCTCGGGGAGTGATAAAGGGAGATGTACATTTAATACATTTGCAATATATAATTAGGTACGTTTTGTCTGGCGATTAGCAATATGATTCATTACCCAAGTTTTGCCACTTTCATGGTACTTTTGCTGTGATCAAAAGTACAGCTTATATACATTTCTATGTGTACCATTTCGCTACACTGTCAATTAAGCCATCATATTATTCTCTAAAAACTGTCATTTGAAAATCATTACACTTCACTTTCTGGATTCACTAGAATGGAGTAGAAAAACAAGTAGCCGAAAAAGTGTGACGGTTGATCAAAACGATGAATAAATACGCAGTAGCGTGTCTAACAGACTTACGCCTACAATATGCTGTAAGAAATGTATGGAGTTATAAAGATCTTATGCTTTTGCATGTTTCATTTTATAGTAAGCGATATAATATAATTATCCAGCAGGTATCTGTAGTCGCAGTTTCATAATGGCTAACTGATTTTTCTCTGTTACTTTATTTACAGCAATTAGCATTAGAATTGTCAGTTGGATTAACTCATAATATTTTGCATAATTATTTTATGTCCTTCGATCATATAAATCTATAAAAAACCTCTCTTCCTCCACATTAAACTATTTAAAAAAGCAGAAACATTAACGCTCAAAACATTGATGTTTTGTACTAAACGAACTGGAATAAAATAGTCTGAATGAATTAAATAGCATTTTCATGAACATTACATATCAGAAATATACGAACATTCATGCTCCATTTAGCAGCGGATATATGCTTAAACAATGCTAGAAGTATCGTAACTTGTAGCCTTAATTATGATGGTGTGTGGTGAGAGGATGAGTCATTGGATGATTGATGCTAGTAGTAATGGATAAATAATGTTACTGTCTCTACACAATTCTAAATGTATGCATATTACACCGAAAAATGGATGCGAGAAGCATCAAATGGTGATGGGTGCTTAGTCTTCTTGCGAAATATAATGCATGTGCAAAAATCAGTTGAGGAAGAGGCAGCAGAAATGAAGAAAAATGTGATAATACTTTCATCATAAATCAGATTCAAGTTTTTATTAATTTATCTCGTAACTTGGATTGTTATATTATACTTGGACTTGGTACATATGATAACGGCTAAATTATTAACTTTGGCAACTGTGAATACTTCTTCACCATTGAATAATAATAATAATAATAATTAATAATAATATACCCCATTCTTGCAAACTTGAAGTAGATTTTGCATTCCTTACTAAATGACTGTTCTGTTTTTGTATCAGGCTCCTCCATCATTGCACATTTCTCTTTTAACTTTTTATGCACAATATACCGGTTGTAGAATTGGCGAGAAACCTTCTTGCGAGACTTTCTTACTTTATAAATATTACAGTAGCGTAAAAATATTAACTGACCAATTTGTGAAGGAGAATTCTTTTTTTGTTTAAACTCAGAAATACAAGCATGCCAACTAACAATAATAATTAACACGCAACAATAATAATAATAATATGTTCTTGCTAAATATGGCTAACATTTTCAAGCTTTATACAATTACATATTTATCTTTAACAATAATAATAATCATAATGTAATATAATAATAATAAACATACAGAGCGTTTACCATATAGTAATTACAAGTCATGTGTACAGTTAATATTTTGTATGCATACATAAGATTTTTTTTATATAATATGATGTATGAATCTCACAAATGACTATTTAAAAAGACACCCTCCATTAATGTAAATAACGACGATTTTGCATTTTAATTTATTTTTTTTTCAATAATCACCTTAGCATTTCGTAAACTGACACGACTCACATTCCGGATGGTTTTCTACATTTTCACTTTTTTAATACAACTGGATAGAGATAGATATATTTAGACCATTACATAGTTTCCGCTTATAAATTACTACATTTAATTACTGTCATTTGTTGACTATGTGCTACATTCTACGTAAATGAAAATCTGAAAAAGTTGATCAATTGTATAATTTTTTTTCGCACGACGACAGCAATATTTTTTATCTACAGGAACAGCATATTTTTATAGGTTATGTTAAGGCGTTACAATTTACATACTTGTTATACAACAGTTTACATGTACAATTTACGACAGTGGCTCAGAAACAATAGAAAACATTGCACTTTCATTTTTTTACCAGTAACTTTTAATGAATAAGCTAATTGATTTTTTTCTCCAGTTTATATATACACATTAAATATCTTTATTGAGAACTTGTCATATAATTCTTACATGTACAATTAATTGCAGAAAAGATTAGAAAGTTGAATGAAACAAAGTGTTTCCGCCCTTTGATCGCACATACTCATGAAATCAGAAAGTCTTATTTAACGTAAGTCTATATTCTAGTCATGAAATTTTTTATGCAACGGTCACTGGTCAAACTTGATTGCACCTCACTCATAAACAATACCTATTTGGATGGAAGTACAACAGAATATAGAAGTAGTTTCTTAGAAAATAAATAAATTTGCGATAATTTAAAGCAACTTGTCATACAAATACAACAACTTCTTCTTTGGAAACTTCCAAAAGCACTCAACCATACAGGTATATAAATGAACAACTATAAAAATTACTCATGTACGTTATCAAAGCTAACTAACTTACAAAAAACGTGGAACATAACAACATAACATATTTTTAGGCGATTATCGAGCTTCTTAACATTAGTAGCAACAGCACACAGACAAGCAACAATTTTAAAGCTTGTAATTGTATCACTAAACTTTTTTTAAATGATGACTTCACACACAGACGTGGAAATTTTAATATTTATTAATTAGAAACGCTGGGAATGTATTTAATGGTCCTCAATTGTAACTCAGATATTATAATTATGTACAATGCTAAATATGTTTAGTATCTATTCATTTATTGACTTGGTTGCTTCTTTACGATTTTAAATCTACTTATGTACGACTTGTGTAAATAGTGATGGAAATACAAATAACTTCTAGAAAAGAGCGTAGTTTCTTTTTCATTCTGATGAAAATGCCAGACTTGTAACAATATTTTAACTAATTTTCATATCATTCATTAAACATGTCCTAAAGAGAGTAAAGGAAGAATTTATTTTACCCATTCATAATCATCATTATAAATTGTATGGTTATTGGATTGTTATATTAAAAATGACCAAGTGTTACAACTATACATTTAATAAAAATCCTTAAACATGACTTCATTGCTTTGCCAAATTAGTACAAAGTGTCATGTGTCATTATCATTTCAACACTTCATCTCATTTGCTGCATGATTTAAAGTTCTTTATTTTCAGTTCGTATGGTTCTCATTTTAGTATCCTTCTTTTTGAGGTAACTAGTTCCTGATTATTTTAAATATGTGGTAGAAAAAACAACCTTAAAAGTTAAAGATAAAAGTAACATTGACAAGATGGAGGCGTTATAGCAAACCATTCCAATCCCAATATACCAAGTAATATTATCCAATTCGTTTCCTAATTCACCAATTTAACTTTCCGGACGTTACAGTAATCGTAACAGTAAATGGGGAAACTGTCTGCTACCATCTATCTACCTTAAAACTTTTACTGCAACAATTTGTCTGAAAGTCCTTTTGTTTTTTTATCCTCAGAAAATGCTAGCTAATTATCACGTCTTTAAATGTAACAGCTAGTACATGGTAAAATGTACTGTACGGTCAGTTTAATGATAGGTAAAAATTATTCTACTTACTCAATTTTCCATTTCAACATTTTTATAACAATTTTTTAAACATTTCAGAACAAATTCATACTATAATTGCCATACTGAAGAGATTCTTGATTACTTTCATTTATAAGTCTTTCCCAATTTTGAAATACAATTGCTTTCTGGCAATTAATTATGAATCTCCTACATGAAATCTCCTACAAATATTATCATGTTTTTTGCTCGTCTGCAATCTGCTTACGATATTAACTGAATAACGGCCGAATAACGCACAGGCTATAG
This sequence comes from Coecobrya sp. COE2, assembly GCA_027743765.1. Lineage (NCBI taxonomy): Eukaryota > Metazoa > Arthropoda > Collembola > Entomobryomorpha > Entomobryidae > Coecobrya > Coecobrya sp. COE2. The sequence goes on from JAHZMV010005446.1 coordinate 7,454, forward strand.
CTAATTTATAGGTTATATAGGTGCTTAGCATTTGATCAGTAATTAGTTAACGCTCGTATTAACAATGAATCACAAGCTGTTGGTTGCACTAAAGTTTTTGTACGTTTAATTAAACCTCTTACACAATTCTCGTTAGTACATGTACTCGTGGAGTATTGGAACACATACACAACTTATCCGACATATCAACTCTCAAACTTGCCCACTATTTCAAAGTTGAGCAATGCATTCTCTGATCATTATTGGAACGTCAGGTATTTGTATAAATAACATGTACGTAGTCAATTGGAAAACATGCATATTCCTACAGTAACATGATCTATGTGTTTCAATAATGAAATTACATTTGGTGACATTTTTCCTTCAAATTCAAGACAATAATAGCAAACATACATGGATAACCACAATATGACACATGCGCAACACTGTTTTTAATTTCAACTACGTACCTTCCAAATAAAGCATGAGCGAATGCAAGGATCGGAAAAGAATGCTGGTAAAATACATCACTACCGAAGTAACAAACTGAATATCTGTATCTAACATTTTATTATCCTTCTATAGCGTTAGTTAAGGGAAAGGGATTGCTTTTCAACTGATTAATACACTCATTTCATTAATAAACTCGTAGTTCAGTATGACTAGAGGAGCATGGTTGCTTTACAATTAAATTACAGTACCTCTGGAGTAAATACAATATCGTTTTAACGATAACACATGCGAATACCATCAATTCATATGAATGATCACTAATATCAGTATCTGTATATAAACGAATGTACCTTGCAGCAAACTTACCAAGGACGTTAATTAAAATTAATGATAATATTACGTTACATTAGCAATGACAATATTATTTAACGATAATAATATAATAGAAATTAAAACAGGAACTAGTTGCACACTCGTATCTTTCTTAAGTCTTTGGTTGCGGCACATAACGCTTTAGTGATTTCTCTATATTCATTCTATGGCCTAGCTTCTTGATCCCTAACTCAAGAAGAGTTGCATTGTCAATTCGCATCAGTTTTTTACCATCAATTGCTCTCTGTTGGAATATTGCTTTGTACTCTGGCATAAAAAGGCTATCCAGCCAATCACAAGCATCCGGTACGCTCCAATCTGGAAGAGTTTTGTTACGAAACTCTCGACGAATTCTGGTGGCGTAGCATGAGGTACTTCATAATGATCAGAGCCTGGTTGTTTCTTCGGAATTGTTCCAACAATCCTTGGACCTGAGCTACTCTCGTAAATATCTATAAAAACAAAAGTCAGGAAATCAGAATAAGTCAGAATATAATACATGTATATGGTGTTCATTTAAGACGCAAAATTAATGTACCTGGTGTATAGCGGTGCACGGGATGAAGTTTCTCTGGAATATATTTCCCAGTCGAGTTGGTGGTTTGGGTAGGCGCGGATGACGATGACGTTTGTTGATAATAGTAACATTTTGGGTGATGCTGTTGGTACACCGCTGCTGATCCTGGTGGGGCAGCGTGTGACCCTTGTTGCTGAACAGCATGCAATACCGGTTGTCCCTGTTGAGGTTGCTGTTGATGTTGATTCTGAGATTGTAGCTTTGGATTGGTCAATGTTGAATAGTGACCATAAGCACTACTGTTGAGCATACTTTGAGCACTGTTTGTGGAATAAGTTTGGTGGCGTCCAAGAGTTTGATAAGCTGGCATACTCATTGACATAATGTGCTGTTGTTGCTGCTGTTGTTGTTGGGCGTGAATTAATTGTGCTTGTTGTGATTGCTGCGTCTGGTATTGTTGCATGTGTTGATGCGCCAATTGAGGATGCTGTTGGTGCAATTGATATTGCTGCCTGGACATTGTTGGATACCCACTGTACATAGACGAGCTACTTGAATGAGAATGGGTTATCGAGCGGTACATGGGGGACTGTCGATTGAAAGGTTGCTGGTTTGCAGCAAACTGCTGTTGACCTGCCGCCGCCGCAGCGGCTGCTGCAGCATGAGGATCAGCACCAGAAGCAGCAGCAGCAGCAGCAGCTAACGCATGCCCTTGATTAAACCTTGTAGCTTGCTCATGCGTGTCTCGAGCATCTGAAAATTCTGGAGGTGGAGCCAATATCGGTGTCTGATTCCTAAGACTAAATTCTGGTGGTGGTGGTACCACGCTCGGGAAGTCCTGCTGTATAAACAAACCAAGACATTTATTTCAAGTTTCCATCATTCCATAATTACTAGTTACAAATATACTGTCATGAATGTTAATCATACATACCTTTAAAGCTGCAACGTGCATTTGAATCAGCTTCAAGCTTTCTTCGATACTTTTTTCGGCTTGGCGATTTTGCCCTTGGGCCTGACCCTGTAGCTGTTGCAGTTGTCGAGCGGCTAATTGCTGTTGTTGCAGATGATATTGATGTTGAAGTTGTACGTGCTGTTGATACTGATGCTCAGCATGCATCGACTTGGACCTTTGTGGTTGCAACGTGTGATAAGCTTGGGGTGTACCTGCATTCACACTGTACGGATATCCAGTCTTTTTCTGCACAGGAGTGTCACGTGGACTGCGATTATCATCTGTTTCACTTTCAATCTCCATCGGCGGAGGAAGCTTTACCAGTGAAACTGCGTTCTTCGTCAAATTCCCACCGCTTCCAGCATTTGGTCCGCTTCCAGATGTTCGCAAATTGGAAGTGCGGCCCAATGTTCCGTAATTTGGTTCTGCAGGTTGTGAGCTAGTTGGCTGCTTAACATACGAGGTGGTAGTATGTTCTTGTAACTGCTGCTGGTGACGATGTGCAACACCAAGTTGAACACTTGCTGAAAGATTCTGTTTGTTAGTAGCAGCAGGTACGTTTTGAGACGCTAAATTGGAAACCTTCTCAGATATTGGTTCTTTGGATGAGTCTACGTGATTCGCAATAGCCTGGTTAGTAGTATTAGATTGTGCGGCTGAAATTACAGTTTGTACTGAGTCAGAAGTAGTGGAAGCGGAGGATGGGCCATTCTCATCTTTTAGAATCCATGTTTTATCACTCGAGTCCTCAGAACTATCAGAGTCTGGATTCACAGGAAGGCATGTTACATAACTACTGTTTCCAACTTGATGCGCTTGTGGGTCTGAGGTTGCTGTTGGCGTTCCAGGTTCTCCCTCTTCCTGTCCAAGATCATTTGGAAATGATTTTGACGATTTCAAAGTAGTTTTTACCTTTGGTATCTCATCAACGCTCATGCTATGCGACATG